>JASDQU010754990.1:43869-57267 GCA_032191745.1 Picea mariana | reverse complement strand
CTATCACAACAATATTAAAATACTTGAAGGGAACACTGAATTATGGTCTGTGGTATCCGAGAAATTAGAATTTTCAGTTAACTTCTTATTCAGATGCAGATTGGGCAAATTGTGTGGATGAGAGAAAGAGCACCAGTGGATGTGCATTCTTCCTGGGTGACTCGTTGGTAGCATGGATTAGTAAGAAGCAGGGATCTATTTCCTTATCAACTACAAAGGTAGAGTACATTGTTGCTGCTACTTGCTGCACTCAAATTTTATGGATGATTCAAACTCTTACAGATTTGAAGGTAAATTACACTGATCTGATTACAATTCACTGTGATAATACTAGTGCCATTAATGTCTCCAAGAATCCTGTTCTTCATTCCAATACTAAGCATATCCCAATAAAATACCATTTTCTCAGAGAAAAAGTTAAAAACAGAGTCATTCAGCTAAATTGTATTCCTTCCACAGAACAAATAGCTGATATTTTTACTAAACCGTTAGCAGCGACTCCTTCTGGATATCTTCACCAGAAGTTGGGCGTGACCTCACTGTCAAATTAAGAGGATCCATCATGTCAGGGGGATTTTGTGTTGGTTGAGTCTCTAATACCTTCGAAGAATACTGCAACAACATAGGGGGAGTATAAGCTTGTCACATATCTGATACCTTCGAGATGTACTGCAACAGCTCAGGGGGAGCTTGTTCTTTCTTTGACATTGATGTCAAAGGGGGAGAAATTGTGGTAATTTCAATACAGTGGTAAATATGGATGTTATTCAAGGGGTTTCTGGTAATTTCAATACAGTGGTAAAGTTGGATGTTCTTCAAGGGGTTGCTGTCAATGCCAAAGGGGGAGATTGTTGGCATGTTTTTAGATAGAGGTAGAGTATGCATGTTTTGTCATTGATGGCAAAGATCAGCATGTTCAACAGAGTGATGATGGCATGGTAATGGAAATATAAACAGTGAGGAGCAATAGTGATTGTTGGATCACCCATCCCGAATTCCCGATGACCGTCAGATCTGAATACAGATAGGAGGAACACACAAAAGAGGAGAACAAATCTCAGACATTGGATCTGAGTGCGAGGACTGACTATCATTGGATCCATAAGAAGGAGCACAATCTTTAAGTACAAGATGAAGTAGGATTACAAAGTCCCGAGAAATGCAAGAAAAACAAGAGAAATGCAAGAGAAATCCCCAATTGAGGTATGAATTATAAAAATTGCCATTGAAATATAATATCGTTGACCTGCCTTGACGATAAATTCATCGTTTGCAATATCTATCACATCAGTGTATGAGTTTGCTTCTTATCAGTGCAATAGCTATCTGGGATTTGCTATAAGGATTGCTTTTATAACGGAAGGTCACGACCATTACACAATAATGCTTATCACAGGATGTCTACGTAATAACACATGGTAATGATTATACACGGTATTATACACCATATTAACACACAGTAATAACACATTGTCTAAGGTTATACCGTGTCCTTGTATACAACCCTTAAAATATCTATACCAGTGTTTGTCAACAAGATTCGTAAGTAGGGTGAAAGGAGTCTGGTGGTTGATGGCATCGTTCGGTTAATAGTCCACACCCAAAATAGAGATAATTCAACAATAATAATGAGTTTGGCACTGTGTGTAGTGAGAGTGGTTAGGTTCACGCATTGGAGATGTGTGTGAGAAGTTGGAACTAAGCACAAAAAGACAAAAATAAAATCATGTTTAGGGTTAGGTTCCCTTCCATAAATTGAAAGTGATTACAAAAGCATGTGTCAGATATGAAAGAAATTCAAAAATCTCACTGCCAGAAACAGGTAGGTCGTTGGTCTTCTTGATTTTTTTTGCTGAGAAGAAGAGTGAAGAGGTCCATGTGCATTGTAAGTTGTATAAACACTTCTAAACCACAGACAAATAAAGGCTTCTAAACACAAGATCGAATGGCCTATTGTAAACTTGTCTTGTACGTTTGTTTGCTAGTGGATGTTGTGAAAGGAGCAACCAAACCGAAATTTGGGACAGACAAGGCTTTAAAATGAAACAATCCAAGACCATCAATTAGCATAGATGAAATCACTGGTAAGGTAGGAGAAAAATATTTACTCAACCTTTGATATCTGTCAACCTTAAATCTATCCAAGCAGCAACCAAAATCTCCGAAGTCACAAGGGTAAAATGCTATCCAGGTAAGAAGTATTACAGAGGTTAAATTTTTAGAAGACGCAGGGATAACAAACACATGTTCTCTCAACACCAGAAGGCGCAATAACAACAATGAATTTACCTACTTAAAACACATGTAGATCCAAATCATACATCCTACAACATTCTATCATTCAATTGAAAAGAGTACCTTTGCCTTATCGCCCGCCGTGAATGATGTTCGTGTGCTCCGTGCCGCTCCCGCTCGCTAACCGTCGAGACCTCACCTATACCTCCCAGCCAACACTAGGGGTACTTTTCTTCCCCCTTAGGCCCCTGATCTGCAAGGGGCCACACACTATCCAGATGGTACGTCTAGCTCCCAGCTCGCCTCACAAGGCTAAGCTACCACTCCTTTCCGAGCTGGGAAATCCCAACTCCCACAAGCAATCAGTCAAGTCCCTATTCCTACAGCATAACGTTACACTAACATCCGATCCCCTTCTTCCTTCTCCTCCCTCTCTTTTATAGAGTTTTCCCATTTCCTTTCTTTCCCTAAATTTCCTTTAATTTAAGTTTTAATAAAATTTTCCTAAAAATTCTCCTTCGTACAAGTGTCATCCATCCCCCATGTTTCTCCATTAATTATTTTCTTTAATTAATTAATTGTCTTATTTCCCTCACCCACCTAGAGTTACTCCTAAAATCACTCCTAGGTGTCCCTAGATTCCCTTACATGTTTTAAAGGCTTTCCCTAAAATGAAATTGCTAACTCAGTTTAAAGATTAGAAGGTTCTTAAATGTAGATTCTTTACTAAGTTGGTTTCCCATTTTTTATCATGTGTTCTCCTCTTTCCCTCTTTAGGTTACCTCCTTTCCCTAATTTCCCATTTTTTATATTTTCCACTTTCCCCTTTTTATTTGAGCTAGAAATGACAGTTGTGCAATTTAAACTCTCCTTCCGTTTATTATAATTTAGAATCTTGTTAAACTATCAAACGTTAAAGTAATTAATTTCTTCTTTACATTTTATATCCACCGATTTTATTTAATTTCTTACTCTCTTAATTTTACCCAAAAATTTATGCAGACCAAAATTATTACTCAAGTGGGTTTTTATTTTAACTTTTTATTATTTTTTTTTTTAGAGATATTTTCTTAAGGGTAGACAAAATTTTACCCCTAGCGAAGTTTTAGATTTAGAACTTAGATTATGTACTGGGCGACTTTTAATTATGGAAGTTGTTTACAAATTTCTTAACGTGTTAATTGTCTTAGGTCCATCTAGGTTCATACCTCCATCATCATCAATGCGACATGCCCTTCAGGATGCACTAGGTGCTCCAAGGGTGCCACTCGCCTCTTTTGTTTCTTTTGCGAAACGTGCCCTTCAGGACGCACCATATGCTCCAAGGGTGCCACTCACCTCTTCTGTTTCTTTTGCGCGACGTGCCCTTCAGGATGCACGACGTGCTCCAAGGGTGCCACTCGCCTCTTGATTGATTGGTAGACATCAATAGCCCCTGGAGTCAACACTCCACCAGGTGAACTTGTGGGAGACTAAGGGATTCTAAGGAATAAGGCCCCCACCTGATTGCACGCCCCTTAGAATCACTGTGAGCGACTTTCACAGTCTACCCTCATGGCATCATGGGTCCTCTCAAACTAGGTAATCGTTAACCTACAGTTCGAGCCACAGCGGGACTGCTAGTAGGTTGTAGCAGGGCTGCTGTCCACACCTCTCCCTCAACCTCTCTAGTAGTCATGTGTGACCTCTTTACTCCATATGTGAGTCTGGTTGGCAAGCTATCATCAGCCTGCATCATCAAAAAATCACGTTAGACATATCCACATCATATCATCTAATCAAATGTACCAACATCACAGTGAAACAATCAAATCCCAATGGTACACTCCCTGACTCGATCCAGAGTCCAAGGGGTTCCATCGATTCCTCTTCATCCTCAAGGTCCAAAACCCTTCACACTCAGTAAAACCGAGTCAATAGAACCTATCTATGTCAATGCAATAAAACAACATGTCATCTACCCATAACACATCATAATCAAAGTCAAATGTTTTAATAGCATAATAATCCGGATCAGTTGTGAGCAAGTGTCCTCAAAAATAAGTTCACTCAATGCGCCAGAGCAGGCTGTTACATACACCCCCTCTTGGTCTAAACTTCCTCCCAAACTTTCATAGTATAAATGCCGAAAATAAAGTGTATCACAGTATCATATGTCTAACTATCAAACAAAAATGAAAACTGCTGGCGCATATCATATGCGTCTTCCCAGGTCACCGAGTGCGGACTATAACTGTCCCATTGGACCTTGACCTGATCTACCGTTCGATGTCGTAGCTATCAAATGCGATGATCCAAGATGTGGACCGGCTCAGCCATGAGCTCTCCCTCATCCAATACCTGCAAGGATCTCATGTCAATAACGTGTGTAGGATCACTAATATAATGTCTCAAAACAGATACATGAAAAACATCATGCATACGCCTCAAAGAATCAGGCAAGGCTAGTCGATAGGCCACGGGCCCCCTTTTTCTCCACAATATTGAAGGGTCCCACAAACCTAGGAGAGATTTTAGCTCCATTCCCAAACTTGATCGAACTCTTATTCGGCTGAACCCGCAAGAAGATTCGATCGCCAACCTCGTAACTACCGTTGACACGGTGCGCATCGACATAACTCTTCTGTCGATCCTATGCTTCTTTAATCCTTTGTCTTATTTTTTGCATTTTCTCTTCCATTTCTTGGATCGATTTTGGTCCCACCAGGACCCTATCCTCAAGACAATCCCAACTCAAAGGCGTCTGACATAGTTGCCCATAAAGAAACTTGAAAGGCGCCATATTAATGGTGCTCTAGTAACTATTGTTGTAAGCGAACTCTACTAGTGGCAAGAATTCCTACCAATGATTTTGTTGGTCTTACAAGGTTTAGTTCGTTCTTTCGGTCTTCCCGTCAGTCTCTGGGTGATACGCGGTATTAAATTTAAGTTGCGTTCCTAAGGCCTCTTGGAAACTCATCCAAAATTGTCCAGTAAACACTGATCCTCGATCGGATATAATCCTCTTAGGCATGCCATGCAGCCTCACAATTTCATTGATGAAAAATATAGCAATGTCAGGTGCCTGATACATCGTATGCACAGAAATAAAGTGAGCGCTCTTCGTCAGAGTGTCTACTACTATGAAAATCGAGTCATGCCTCCTTGCCATCAGTGGCAATCCAACAATAAAATTCATCGAAATAAATTCCCATTTCGATTCCGAAATGGCATGTGGTTGTAGTAATCCTGCTGGGTGTCTATGTTTAGCCTTTACCTACTGACATTTTATACATCTGGCCACATAGTTGACTGTGTCTGCCTAAATTCCCTTCCAGAAGAATAAGGGTTTAAGGTCTACCCTCATCTTCGTGACTTCCAGGTGTGCCATGTAAAGTACTCTATGAGCCTCACTTAGGATCAACATCCTCAACCCGTCGTTTGGCAGTACGTAAAAATGACTTTTAAACCTCAATAAACCATCACTATCAAATGAAAATCCCTCATATCGTGGTACCATCATTGTGTTTTGTCCGATAAAACCTTCGACCTCTTTGTACCATTCGTTGCTACATTGTAAAGTTAGAATCTTTTCATGTAGATTCGTCTGAAGAGGCAACACCGAAAAGATGCATGGTCTCCGACTCAAAGCATCCGCCACTCGGTTCACTGTTCCCTTTATGTAAGTAATCTAAAAGTCGTACTCACTAAGCAATTCCTACCAATGTTGTTGTCACGCGTTCAGGTCGCTTTGCGTAAAAATGTGTTGTAGTCCATAATGATCAGTCTTTAGTTCAAATTTTCGTCCAACAAGGTAGTGTCTCCAAACCTTCAAGGAATATATGATGGCTAATAACTCCAAATCGTGCGTCACATAGTTCTCCTCATGCCTTCTCAATTTCCTCAAAATGTAAGTAATCACTCGTCTGTCTTGCATCAAGAATCTGCCTAATCCTTCCTTGGATGCATCTGTGCATACCAAGAATTTTGTGTCTATGTCAGGGACCTTTATTATTGGCACTNATCCCTCGACAAACTATTGATAGTATCTTGCCAAACCCATAAAGCTACGCACTTCCGTGACACTCATAGGTGCAAGCCATTCCATAATAGCCTCAACCTTGGCTGGGTCCACGGTGATACCTTCGTCGGAGATGACATGCCGAATCTTCGATTGGTAAAAAGAGCATTTGGAAAACTTCCCATACAATTTGTGCTCTCGCAGACACTGTAGTACCAAGTGCAAGTGCTCGTCATGCTCCTCCATCGTCTAAGATTAAATCAAGATATCATCAATTAATACTTGGACGAACTTGTCCAAGTATTCGTGGAACACCCCATTCATCAAAATCATAAATACCCCTAGGGTGTTTGTCAGTCCAAACGGTAAAATAGTAAACTCGTAATGTCCAAACGTCGTCTTAAAGGTGGTCTTAGGGACATCATCCTCCTTGATTTACAACTGGTGATACCCTGATCGCAAATCGATCTTGGAGAACACCGTCGCACCCTTCATTTGATCGACCAGGTCATCAATTCTTGGAAATGGATATTGATTCTTGATCGTAGCCTTGTTCAGTTGATGTAGTCAATGCAAAGCCTCCACGATCCATCCTTCTTTCATATGAAAATAACAGGTGCACCCCATAGTGACACACTAGGACGTATCAGTCCCAGGTCCAACAACTCTTTCAGTTGCATTTTTAACTCTTGTAACTCTGTGGTAGACATCCGATAAGCCATTCTTGCTATCGGTTCAGTCCCTGGTTTTAGGTCTATGGTAAACTCCAACTCCCTCTTCAGTGGCATCCCAGGTAACTCCTCCAGAAACACATCTGCAAACTCTCTCACCACTGGAAGGTTTTCTAGACCTTTCGCTACTTCCTTCTCGTTTAATGCAAGGATCGCATAAATCTTGCACCCCTTGCGCATACCCTTCCGTAGTTGTAAGAAAGAGATGAACCTTAGGGAAACTCCCTGGTTCCAGCCTACAATCACATGTCTTTGTCCCTCGTCATCGACCAAGCTCAACCGTTTTGTATAACAGTTGAGTATGACCTCATGCAATTCCAACCAATCCATACCAATCACGACATCATAAGATCCTAAGATCGTGACGTACAAGTTGGCCCTTGTGACAAACTCTCCCAAGTTAAGGGCACAACCCGTAACCTTTCCTCCAACCTTCTGTTAAGCTCCCGAAGACATCTCTACGAAGCTAAACTCATCCTGTTCGACTGCCTTTACCTTAATATTTTTTAGTGTTGCACCAGAAATGAAAATCTCAGTAGCATAGGGATCTATCAAAATACTAAGGGTTTGGTCAGCGACAGTACTTGTCATCTCAAGCACAGTCAACTGATGCTCTACCTGGCGGTTATTCACTACTGCATGAATCCAATGGGCCTTTCCCATATCTCCCATGGTAGTGGGTCCTGCTGATCCGGACGCTCTGGTCCTCTCCACAGGACATTCGCACTGGTAGTGTGGCTCCCCACATGTCCAAAACCCCTTCTTCAACCCAGTAGTCGTGGTACCCGAAGTAGAATATGACGGCCCACCAACCTGGAACGTTGGTTTGTTCTATTGAACATGCCTAAACTACTACTGCTACGAGCGACGTTGTTGCTGAGGCTGTGGTCCCCAGTAAGGTGCCCGTTGTTGAGGCACTAGTGGTTGGCATGTATTGAAAGTGGATCCCCTATGGAAGCCACGATATCCCAACGTATGTCTCGCTGGTGTCTGGTGCTGTTGTGTCCTAGATGGAACCTGCCCTGCTGGTCTCGCTGGAGTCCTGGTCTAACCCCCACTGATAAGATCCTCCTTTGCTATGAGGGCCTTCTGGAGGGCATCATGAAAGGTTTGAGGCATCAAAATCCTAATCTTTTCACGCAGGCTGCCGTTAAGGCCGAACACAAACCTGTTGACCTTAATTTTTTTAGTGTTAAGGTGCGGAGCATACCAGAGCAGCTCCATATAACATGCCTCGTACTCGGGCACCGTACGACCTCCTTGTCATAGGGCGTTGAAGTCATTGAGCTGATGCTCAATGAATTCCTCTGAAAGGTACCTCTCTCGAAACCGTTCCTCGAACAGTTCCCATGACACATCTTCGACGACCATGTTCAGTTGCGGTAGGAGTGTCTTCCACCATAGAAGAGCGCTCCCCTTCAGTTGAAAGACCGCCATGCAAACCTTCATGTTGGAGGTGTAATCGCGAAGTGCAAATCACATCGCCATATTCTCCAACCATGCCTCGGTGGCTGCACCGTCCGAGGCACCAAAGAACTCAGGAAATTTGACCTTCTTGAGTTCACGGTGAATGCTACCTGTACCGACCGGAGTGCGCGGTGGAACCTCAGCAGGTGCCAGCACCTTGGCCTCATCTCTATCCAAACGGATGATCAGTGCCTTGGACATGCGTTGAAAAGATCTCATTATCCCTACTACATTGCCAAATGCTATCTCCTCCTGTCCGAGAACCTTCTCGTATCCTTGGGGGTTAGACCCCTCAGGTGTGGATGCTACTTGAGGCGTCGCACCTCCTCCCCTAGCACCCTATCGTCTGCCTCCGCGTCGTCCTCTAACCATGATTACCTGCATGCACACAATCAGCTCGATTAGCAACAATATAATCAAATCATGTCAGCGAAATCTGTAGCGATCCCAAGTCGCAAGTTGAACTTGCTCTAATACCATATGTAATGATCATCCAGTTCAACCCGATGACGAACCTCTTATAACAAGTAAAAAAAAAAATTTGTGTGTGCGTGTGTACAAGGGTGATAAATATTTTATACTCTACATAGTAACGCGACGACGAACATGTCGCATGCAACGGTGACAACAACATAATGACCTAAGACGCACCTCAAGTATCTGCATGCAATGAATGACAATCAATCGAAAAATAAATAAGATTGACTACCCGCCCGTCATACCCTGCAATGGTTAGGACCTCCAAGACACATAAGAAAAACTCAAGCCCAGGTTCCCGTTGATTTTAACCATTTAAGGTCTCATGGATGACGACTTTTCTGAGGAACATGGAGGTGTCTACACCTCGCCCGACACAAGCAGACCCTACTAAACATGCTAAGTGAATAATGAGTGTAAATGAGTAAAAAGTCATCTCATAAAGAATCGTAATTCAAGAGAAGTAATACCTTTTTTTTTAAATCTTATGCAGCTTAACTATACGTCTTGTTTTTAAGGAAAAACTTCTAGGAGTGTGTAAAGAGAAGCTATAAGAATATGCTCATTATGTGAACCCATAAGAAACTCCATTATCTTAAATAATACAAAAATTATAACAACATTTTACATTATGCCTCCATTGTATGAAACTAATAATATCATTCATGAAAGCAATAAAGAGATGTCATAGGTTGACGTAGATATAAGAAGTATGTACATTAATTGCGAGTTATAAAGTGTTATCAATCTTTACAATGTAGTAGTCTATCAATAAAGTCGCCATTTTCTTTGAAACTTCAAAAACCCTTAAGAGATAGTTATTATTGACATTCCATGCATACAATCCTTAATAATTAAATCACTTAACTCTTATATATATTCTTCACCTTTAATTAAGTATCCTAATAAAGACCAAATCATCAATTATAAACACAAATATTTAAAGTTATCCTATATCCTAAGATCAGTAAAACTCAACTCTTGAGAACCTTCAACAAGTGCTAACAATGAGGAACATGATTATTCCATCTACTAAGAGTGCATCTTAAGATGGTCTATCTAGTTGGGATTAGATGCAAGACTAAGGTTTAGGGTAATTAAACTCCAAGGCTAGCTTAAATTCCATTCTTAAGGAATATGAAGTCATCAAATAAGCTTCCTTATTTAGAGGTAAAAAGCATTTGGTTTTTTCTTGGCATAGGTCTCAATTGTAAATTCGTAGAGGTGTTGTAGTTATACAAGTTGATCACCTTTATTTATAAATGTATGTTGTGAAACCATAAAGTTTATATAAAAAGTAACAATTGCACAACAATGAAGATTTTTTTTTAATTTGTAAAACAATAAATTTTTGTTTAAATTTAAATAGTATTTTTTTTAATTGTAGAACAATAGAATTGATAAAAGGATAAAATGAATTCAATTAAGCAGAACCTTGTGAGCAATTTAAAACTATTATCCAAAATAACTGTATAGTATTATTACAATCACAAGGGTGGGTATGCTAGCAATCCTAAGAACTAGCTAACTCTGACATCTGGGCCATAACGATTGCTTCCATATAGAAGGTATAAAGACTTGTTGAAGGAACTATTCAGGAAACATCTAAATTGGGAAAAAGGTTAAGTGCCTCCAGTTATACGCTACCCAGGCTGTGTAAACAACATTATCGTTGTATGAAACTGGCGGGTAAGGCTGTGTGTGGGACGAGCGTTGTCGCCAGGTGCAACAGGCGAGTAAGCCGTGTGTCAGAAGTGTAAACAGTAACCCATTTTCTCCTCCATCAACCACGCAGTAGCTGAGACAAGTGGGAATTTCGTGTAAAGGAAATGAATTCGCCAGAATGGATTGCCAAAGAAAATTTTAAAAAGAATATTTACACAATGAAAATTCCAAAATCAACTCTACCAAAACGAATTCTACCGAAAAAATTTGACAACGAAATTGTTGTACACGAATCAGATAGAACCAAAGTTTATAGGAATAGTTTCACTGAACGAAAAGAAATTATGCACTAAAAATGTAAAATCGCCAATTGAGGTATGAATTATAAAAATTTCCATTGAAATATAATATCGCCTACCTGCCCAGATTATAAATTCGTCATTTGCAATATTTATCACATCAGTGTATGAGTTCGCTTTTTATCAGTGCAATAGCTATCTGGGATTCGCTATAAGGATTGCTTTTATAACGGAAGGTCACGCCCATTACACAATAATGCTTATCACAAGATGTCTACATAATAACACATGGTAATGATTATAAACGGTATTATACACCATATTAACACACAGTAATAACACACTATCTAAGGTTATACCGCGTCCTTGTATATAACCCTAAAAATATCTATACTAGTGTTTGTCAACAAGATTAGTAAGTAGGGCGAAAGGAGTCTAGTGGTTGATGGCATTGCTGGGTTAACAATCCACACCCAAAACAGAGATAATTATACAATAATAATGAGTTTGTCACTGTGCATAGTGAGAGTGGTGAGGTTCACGCATTGGAGATGTGTGTGAGAAGTTGGAACTAAGCACAAAAAGACAAAAATAAAATCAGGTTTAGGGTTAGTTTCCCTTCCATAACTTGAAATCGATTACAAAAGCATGTGGTGGATATGAAAGAAATTCAAAAATCCGACTGCCAAAAACGGGGAGGCCGTTGGTCTTCTTGATTTTTTTTGCTGAGCAGAAGAGTGAAGAGGTCCATGTGCATTGTAAGTTGTATAAACGCTTCTAAACCACAGACAAATAAAGGCTTCTAAACACAAGATCCAATGGTCTATTGTAAACTTGTCTTGTACGTTTGTTTTCTAGTGGTTGTTGTGAAAGGAGCAACCAAACGGAAATTTGGGACAGACAAGGATTTAAAATGAAACAATCCAAGACCATCAATTAGCATAGATGAAATCATTGGTAACGTAGGAGAAAAAGATTTACTCAACCTTTGATATCTGTCAACCTTAAATCTATCCAAGAAGCAACCAAAATCACCAAAGTCACAAGGGTAAAATGCTATCCAGGTAAGAAGTATTGCAGAGGTAAAATTTTCAGAAGACACAGGAATAACAAACGCATGTTCTCTCAACACTAGAAGGCGCAATCACAACAATCAATTTAACTACTTAAAAAAGATGCAGATCCAAATCACACATTCTACAACATTCTATCATTCAACCAAAAAGCGTACCTTTGCCATATCACCTACCTCGAATGACGTTCGCGCACTCCGTGCCGCTCCCGCTCGCTGACCGTCGGTACCTCACTGGTACCTTCCAGCCAACGCTATGGTTACTCTGCTTCCCACTTAGCCCCCCGAGCCACAAAGGGGGCACACACTATCTAGATGGTACATCTAGCTCCCAGCTCGCCTCTCAAGGCCGAGCTACCACTCCTCTCCGAGCTGGGAAATCCCAACTCCCACAAGTAATCAGTCAAGTCACTATTCCTGCTGCGTAATGTTACGCTAATAGTCTATCCCCTTCTTCCTTCTCCTCCCTCTCTTTTATAGAGTTTTCCCATTTCCTTTCTTTCCGTAAATCTCCTTTAATTTAAGTTTTAATAAAAAAATTCTAAAAATTCTCCTTCGTACAAGTGTCATCCATCCCCCATGTTTTTCCATTAATTATTTTCTTTAATCAATTAATTGTCTTATTTCCCTCACCCACCTAGAGTTACTCCTAAAATCACTCCTAGGTGTCCCTAGATTCCCTTACATGTTTTAAAGGCTTTCCCTAAAATGAAATTGCTAACTCAGTTTAAAGATTAGAAGGTTCTTAAATGCAGATTCTTTACTAAGTTGGTTTCCCGCTTTTTATCATGAGTTCTCCTCTTTCCCTCTTTAGGTTATCTCCTTTCCTTAATTTCCCAATTTTTTATATTTTCCACTTTCCCCTTTTTATTTGAGCTAGAAATGACAGTTGTGCAATTTAACCTCTCCTTCCTTTTATTATAATTTAGTATCTTGTTAAACTATCAAAAGTTAAAGTAATTATTTTCTTCTTTACATTTTATATCCACCGATTTTATTTAATTTCTTACTCTCTTCATTTTACCCAAAAATTTATGCAGAGCAAAATTATTACTCAAGTGGGTTTTTATTTTAACTTTTTATTATTTTAGTTTTATAGAGATATTTTCTTAAGGGTAGACAAAATTTTACCCCTAGCGAAGTTTTAGACTTAGAACTTAGATTATGTATTGGGTGACTTTTGATTAGGGAAGTTGTTTACAAATTTCTTAATGTGTTAATTGTCTTAGGTCCATCTAGGTTCATACCTCCATCATCATCAACGCGACGTGCCCTTTAAGATGCAGTAGGTGCTCCAAGGGTGCCACTCACCTCTTTTTCTTATTTTGCGCGACGTTCCCCTCAGGATGCACCACGTGCTCCAAGGGTGCCACTCTCCTCTTTTGTTTCTTTTGCGTGATGTGCCCTGCACGACACACCATGTGCTCGAAGGGTGCCACTCGCCTCTTGACT
>JASDQU010754990.1:26490-38439 GCA_032191745.1 Picea mariana | reverse complement strand
CAATGCGTTTTTTTTTTATCTACTCATTATTTCCTTTCTTTCCTTTGTTTCCTCTTCTGGTCCGTTTAAGGATTGTAATTAGGGTTTCATGCCATAACTTCAGTCCATAGTAGCATGGGTAAGCCCTAGGTTTCAGTTTTGAAACCAAGCTCTGATACCATGTGTAAGGCCCATGCATACAGAGCCTCATAAAACATAAATATAATTACAAAAACTCTATCTTATTTACTTCTTGATTTACCAGCATAATAATTGACAATTTTAACAGTATAATGATGAACAACAACAACAGTATAATGGTGAACATAAACAATAGTATAATGATGAACATAAACAACACTATAATAAAGAACATAATGATAATGAAATGTATTTGCCTCAATCTAATGTTGAATTGAATCTCAACCTGATGTTGAACTGAAGCTGGACTAAAGTTGATGAATCCTTCCCAAATTGATTAACCTCCCAGCCAGCTAGGAATAGCCTCTCCGTCTCCCTAGCCCTAGGATTCCTTACGCTTTCCTAGTCGTCGAGCCCAAAATTCCCAGCAACACTTGCCCCTCTGAGAGTCCTCAAGGAATATGTAAGTAAAACAGATGCATCCCAAACTGTTTTCCTCCCTTCACCTTCTCCCTCTCCCAATTTCTCACCTTTCCATAAATTAAAAATAACACTCAACCAGAAAGACCTCATCCATTCCCGAGTCCTATCCTTTCCTTATCTTCCTTCTCCTCACTTATCCAACTGCCTTCCCCTCATTAATCACTCAGCCACCTTATCCTCCCCATAAATTGGTTCAACTACCAATAAAAATTATATTATAAAAAAGTCTTCAAAAATCTAGTCTAATAATTCATTAAACTAATATTTATTAATCATGATAATTAAAGAATTAATTAGGATTGTTACATACACTCACCCTTCAAGAAACAGTGTCCCGAAGTTAGAGTAATTTACAATACAAGGGAAATGACACAAGGTTCATACATTCATATCCAATAAACAACATTATTAGAAAGTAAGCAAAAGAAAATTCATACATACTAGTGTACATGTGCAAGCAATGCATGTGTAGCTAGCACATACAAGTCTCGCGCATGTACTAATGACAATAATTTTCACACCTATAGTAATTCTTGTATGTGTCCAATCCAATAAAAAAGACTATTCATTTTATAAAAGATAATAAACCAATTAAAAAGTTTGCAAAATACCTTAATTACAATAATTTATCTCAACAACGTTCATATAGACAATTGTAGTTCAGTTAAGTAATTATGAATATACATATATACACATTTTCTTTTCAGAAGGGAAAATAATAAATTCCACTATAAGGAAAATCTCCATACACTCTCAACTATTTCTATTCATCCTACCTCCCTACCATCTTCCATTCGTATCCTTCCTCCGCTGGACTATCATGGAGCATCAACTATATTGACCTAACTCCAAATAGAACCTGTAAGAAGAAGTGTCACTCTTGACCAAGCTTCCCTAGAAGGAAACTAACAGTCATCATCACACGTCTAGGGGAGCATGATCTAACACCGTCCTCCCATGACTCCAAGTTTCAGAGGATACACGGTGGGAAATGCCTACACCCCTCCTAACAGGACTAGGGTCCACACCCTACCATGGAATATACAGTGGCAATGTGTTGCTGGGAATTTTGTCATCGTATATTCAGTTTTAGGCAGTCTCACCACCTGAAAAACATGCACTGGTCCACATATCATAGCAATGTATTCAAACAAACATAATTTCACGTACAAAGATTCATACCATATTGTTTCTTTGTAACATCCCGCTCTTGGGTGTAGTGAGAAAACTTATTCTTTGAGGACACTTGCTCGCAATTGATCCAGACTATTATACTTTTGGGCATTTGATTTATGATTATGAGGCGTTATGAATTGATGACATGGTATTTGGCTGCATTGACATAGACAGGTGCTATTGACTCGATTTTCTTGAGTGTGCGGGATTTTGGACCTTGAGGATGCAGAGGCATCAATGGAACCCCTTGGACTACGAATCGAGTCAGGGAGTGAACTATTGGGGGTTTGATTTTTCTATATATGACATTTTTGCATTTGATTAGATGATATGATATTGGATACTATATCTAACATGATTTTTTGATGACGCAGGCTGACAATAGCTTGTCGACTAGACTCACATGTGGAGTAGAGGGGTCACACACGACTACCATAGACATTGACGGAGAGGTGTGGACAACAACCCTTCCACAGCCTACTAGCACTCTCGTCGTCGATTGAACTATAGGTTAACGATTACCTAGTTCGAGAATACCCATGATGTCATGAGGGTCGACTGCGACAGTCGCTCACAATGATTATAAGGGATGTGCAATAAGGAAAGGGCCTTATTCCTTAGAGGCCCTTAGTCTCGCAGAAGATCACCTGGCGGAGTATTGACTCCAAGGGTTTTTGATTTATACTAAGTTAGTCAAGAGGTGAGTGGCACCCTTGGAGCACGTGATGCATCCTAAAGGGCAAGTCGGGCAAGCAAAATGGAAAGAGGTGAGTGGCATGCATGGAGCATGTGGTGCGTCCTGAAGGGCACGTCGCGCAAGAAAAATGGAAAGAGGCGAGTGGCACCCTTGGAGCATGTAGTGCGTTTTGAAGGGCACGTCGTGTTGTTAATTACTAAATGAATAAACCTAGATGGCCTTAGGACGGATAATGTGATAAGAAAAATTTAAAACAATTTCCCTAATAAATTGTCGCCTAGCCTCGAAAATTAAAATCTAGGTCTAGGTGAGACTTGTGGTAAAAGAAAAATATGTTGTAAAAATAAAAATAAAAATAAATAAATAAAAATGATAATCATCATTAATCATGTGTTGAGAAGGGAGTGAGTAATTCTTTTTATTTATAAAAATCTTTTGGGGGATAAAATTAAAAAAAGGGGAATTAATTGTTTTGTCACTTATACTAATTAAAATTTATTAATTGAAAAGTGAAAAGGGAAAACGGCTAATTTTCTACACCTGGCAAATTGAGTTTTAAATTAAAATGGAAAGAGGGAAATCTAAAATAATTAGGAAACTAGGAAAAAGTGGGAAACATAAAAAGAAAGGGGAAACACAAGGAAAAAGCAGAAAGTCTAACTTAGTAAGCTATCTAGCATTTAAGAACTTTCTAAATTTAAACTCAACTAGTAATTCAGTAAGGGGGAAAGTCATTAAAACTTGTAAGGGAATATGGGGACACCTAGGAGCGATTCTAGGAATGATTTTAGGTGGGTGAGGGAAATAGGGGTAATTAATTAATTAAAGAAATTAATTTGTGGTGCAATGAAGGGGATGGACGAAACATGTATGTGGAGGATTATTATTGAATTAAATTAATGAATAATAAATTAAAAGGGGTTTTGGGAAGGTTTTTGACTTAGAAAATCTATATAAAGGAGGGAGGAGGAGGAGGATGGATTTCTTCTATGATGCTTAACGTTACGCTGTAGAAATTTATACTTGACTGACTTATCTTGTGGGAGTTGGGATACCCATCTCGGTGAGGAGTGGGAGCTCGGCCTTGCGAGGCAAGCTGGGAGCTAGCTGATTCTCTAGTTAGTGTGTGTGGCCCCTTTGCAGCTCGGGGGATAAGGGGGAAGAAGAGTACCCGTAGCGTTGTCTGGGAGGTACCGGTGAAGTCTCATCGGTTAGAAAGAGAGAGTTGCATGGAGCACACGGGACATTAACTCAGAGCGAGCGACTTGGGCTACTGTATGCTTCCTTTATTTTTGCATGGTAGATTGTTAGTATGATTTATCCTCTTAGCTCTGTATGTTTATTTGGGTAAAGAAAATGATTGTCTTAGCCTTATAGTTGATGACTGAAATTTTCCCAATAGCCTTTAGCTTGATGTTGATTGAATTCCATGGCCTTCGATCCCTACATGTCTTGAACGTCCTATGGCTTATTGATTGTGATGATTGCGGTTTATTTTTCCTTCGTCTCCAAGTCATCAATCCACACCTGAGCAGTCGGCTAGGAGCCTGATCTACAATCATCACTTTGGTGTTAATAGATGTATGGATCTAAATGCCCTACTTTTCTATGCGTGGATGATGAGTGAAGGATGTTCCTGCCAGTCGTCTACCCCTGTTGATTTCTCCAGGTAGTGTGCGGTCTTGTGCCTTGATGTGTTTAATTAACCCTACAAAATTTGACTGATGGCGAATTTTTCTTTAAACTCTGCGTGTTTATATCTCGTTGTTATCTCGTTTTATACCTTGTTTTTATATCTTGCTAGAAATTTCTTGCATTTTTATATCTCGTTTTGTTTTCCTGGCGATTTCTACTTCCACTTCGTTTGACTTGGGGGCAAATTTTTCACAGTGAACCAATTTTTTTTTTCTGGTCAGTTGTTTGGATTGTTAGGTGCTTGAGAAAGCTACACTCTTTTTGTTCTAGACAGGCAATGTATATTGATTAAGAATAATTTTACTTCTAGATGTTTTATTTGAATGGTTAATCTCAGTGCATTAAATTATTTGAATGTTTTAACCTCAGTGAAATTTTGACTGTTTAAACTCAGCGACTTGTTGTGACACCATCTAGGAATTGAACCCATGAAATTGTTGTAACACCTTACCAGCAGCAATTTGTAACATTTTCTTTGTTGTGACACCATCTGGGAATTGAACCCCCGAAATTGTTGTAACCCTTACCAGCTGCGACTGTAACCTTGGCTTTGTTGTGATACGATCTGCGAATTGTAACCATAAATTGTTGTAACACCTTACCAACAATGATTTGTAACCTTGGCTTTGTTGTGGCACCATCGACGAATTGTAACCACGAATTTCCTGTAACACCTTACCAACTGTGATTTGTAACCTCGAATATGCTGTGATACCCTTACCTCTCTGTTTTTGGCCACCAAAACCGGTGAGGATCTTTGCAATCTTCCTCGTGGATGCTGCGTGTACCTTCTCTGCAATTTTGCCCCATTTTGTTTTTAAATGAAAGTAAGCTCGTAAATTTGATTAAATAAGCATTATTTATTCAGTTCTATTTTAATTAGATTATCTGGTGACTGATCATATACATGCATTCCAATTTATTTTTGATAGCCACTATGTAATTACACCGTAGTTTTACAGCAATGGTAATTTACATTTACCTTACTCAACAACTTGTTACCTTTTTAGATAGACAGATATTGGATTCTATGTTGACGACAATCGATTTAGAATTTCTTAGACGACTAACTAAATGCTTTGGCATTCTTACCCCTGAGTTTTACTTTTACCTGGCAACGTGTCTAGTTGCCAGTGTTGATTTTGGACAACTTCCCTCCATTTTAATTAGCAGTAATAAGTATTGTATAGGATATCTTTAGTGATGGCATCGACTGCAGTGAATGGCTCTCAATGACATTAATTATGATCATGCCTATGGAAATTAAATCTCTTTAGATGATTATGGCATTAAAACTCATTAAATGCATATGGCAGTAAATCTCATTAAATGCATATAGCAGTAAATCTCATTAAATACCTATGGAAGTAAATCACATTAAATGCATATGGCAGTAAATCTCATTATATGTATATGGATTTAGTTTCTCACTTGATGTATATGGCTTTAATGGCATTGTCACTTCTTAGAAGATTATTTTTAATGTCAACAGACAATTGTCATTTGGTACGGCTAGTATAGATAAACAACAAGTTGTAATTTAAGGTGTTGATAAGCATTTCATTGTAGAATTCTGCATTGATATTGTTAATGTTGTTATATGATATCAATTTCTAATAAGATTGAAATTTTGGGATTAATTTAGAATTTCCCAAATTAATTTGTAATTAATGATTAAATGAGATCGCTGAGTCTTGACTAAAAGGTAAGTTAAAGTTGCTAAATTAGAGTGCAAATAATGATAAATAAAATTTGTAATTTCCACATCAGACTAGATGAATGGGTTGGGTTTTTTGCGAAGTCATGTAATGGGTTACGTTGTCTTGTGGATGTCATCTTGCATCTTTCTGACCCATTGCTTGGTGTGTCAGTGTAGTCTCATTGTCAGTTATTTCTTCCTAGCGCGTCAGATTTATCTAGAGTCCTTGGTCCAAATAGGATGTGTTGTGCCAAGGTTATTGACGCATCTATCACTTGGGGACGACATTATTCCTAATGAGGGGATCATGGCACGCCCTATTGAATAGCGGCGAATGAGAACTTGGTCGGAGTCGGTGCGTTCGGTGAGGGTGTTGTCGAGCATTGTAAGTTTCTTTTGGCGCATGGGTGGAATGCCTTCATGTGTTTAGTATGCATGACTTGAGGTTCTATTCTTGTTCGTCAAGGTTGTGGTTTAGGGAGGGAGATGTCGTCTCTTATCTTGTAGTCGTCTTGTTTGCGTCAGGAGGGTAGTCGTTTCTCCTTGTTGTTCTACGCATGTTTCGCCCAGTTGCCCCTGTGCCAGTGAGTGGAGTCATAGTTGCTTGTTGCCTAGACTGCGTGCTTCCATTCACTGTCAGTGGTGTGGTTAAACTATTTTCATCGTCGCTTTATTTCCTAAAAACAAAAAAAAAATTGCATTGTTGCTTCACTTGTAGTCGTAATGACCGGGGACGTTACATATGGTATCAGAGCAGAGTTCAACATGCGACTTGGGATCACTACTACTTTCGTTGATATGATTTTGATTATAATGTTTCTAATTGAGTTGACTTGTATATGTGTAGGTAATCATGGTTAGAGGACGCCGCAGAGGCAGGCGGCAGGGATCTAGGGGAGGAGGCATGACTCCTCAAGTAGCATCCATGCTTGAGGGGTCTAACCCCTAGGGAGATGAACAGGTTTTCGGTAGGAGCTGATAGCGGTGGGTAATGTGGTTGGAATGATGAGATCTTTTTAGCGCATGTCTGAGGCACTGATCAGCCGTTTGGACAAAGATGAGGCCAGGGCATCGACACCCCCTGAGGGTCCACTGTGAACTATAGTTGGTACTAGTAGCATTCACCGTGAACTCAAGAAGGTCAAATTTCCTGATTTCTTTGGTGCCCCGAACGGCGCAGCCACCAAGGCATGGTTGGAGAATATGGTGATGTGCTTTGAGCTTCATGACTATACCTCCAACATGAAGGGCTACATGGAAGTATTTCAACTGAAGGGGAGCATTCTTTTATGGTGGAAGATGTACCTTCCACAACTGAACATGGTCGTCGAAGACGTATAATGGGAACTATTTGAGGAATGGTTCTGAGAGAGGTACCTATCAGAGGAATTCATTGAGCATCAACTCAATGAGTTCAATGCCTTACGACAGGGTAGTCGTATGGTGCCTGAGTACAGGGCCCATTTTATGGAGTTGCTTCGGTATGCACCACATCCTAATACTTAGAAACTTAAGGTCAAAAAGTTCGTGTTTGGCCTTAATGGAAGCATGCGTGCAAAGGTTAGGATTCTGATGCCTCAAACCTTGCATGATGTTGTCCAGAAGGCCCTCGTAGAAGAAGAGGAGATTATTAGCGGGGGTCAGAGCAGGACTCCGGCAAGACCAATAGGGCAGGTGTCATCTAGTGCACATCAGCATCAGACACCAACCAGACATATGTGATGGTATCATGGCTTCTGAAGGGGATCCATTTTTAATACACCTCGGTGACCGACACGTTAGAAATGGACAACTTATCAGGGACCACAGCATCAGCAGCAGCATCAATCATAACAGCAACAGTTTAGGCTTGTTCAATGGAAAAGACCAGGATTCCAAGCCGGTGGGTCCTCATCTTCTACTTCGGGTACTAGGAGTACTGGACGGAAGAAGGGGTTTTGGACATGTGGGGATCCACACTACCAGCGCGACTCCCTAGTGGAGAGGACTAGAGCATATGGATCAGTTGGACCCACTACCATGGGAGATAGGGGCAAGGCCCATCGGATTCATGCAGCGGTGAATAACCACCAGGTAGAGCACCAGTCGACTATGCTCGAGACATCATGTACCATCGTTGACTAGACCCTTAGTATTTTGATATATCTCGGTGTTACCGAGAGTTTCATTTTTGGTGCAGTGCTAAAAAGTATTAAGGTAAAGGAATTTAAACATGATTAGTTTAACTTCGTAGAGATGGCTTTGGGATCCAAACAAAAGGTTGGAGGAAAGGTTGTGGGTTGTATCCTTAAGCTGGGAGAGTTTGTCACCAAGGCCAACCTGTACTTCACAATCTTAGGATATTATGACATCGTGATCGGTATGGACTAGTTGGAATCACATGAGGCGATACTCAACTGTAAGACAAAATGGTTGATCGTGATCGATGATGAGGGGAAAATACACGTGAATGTAGGATGGAACTAGGGAGTTTCCCTGAGGTTCATCTCTTCCTTCCATCTACGAAAGAGCATGCACAAGGGATGTAAACTTTATGCGATCCTTGTGTTAAATGAGAAGGGAGTAGCGGAAGGTCTAGAACACCTTCCTGTGGTGAGAGAGTTTGTGGAGATATTCCCAAAGGAGTTACATGGGATGACGCCGGAGAGGGATTTGGAGTTTACTATAGACCTAAAACTGGGGAATGAACCGATAGCGAGAACTCCTTATCGGATGTCGACCCTGGAGTTACAGGAGTTGAGAATGCAACTGAATGAATTGTTGGACCTGGGACTGATACGTCCAAGTGTGTCACCATGGGGTGCGCTTGTTATTTTGATACGAAAGAAGGATGGGTCGTGGAGGCTTTGCATTGAATACCGTCAATTGAACAAGGAAATGATCAAGAATAAGTATATGTTTCCGAGGATAGATGATCTGTGTTATCAGATGAAGGACGTGATGGTGTTCTCAAAGATCGACTTGTGATCAGGGTATCACCAATTACGGATCAAGGAGGATGATCTCCCTAAGACCGCCTTTAAGATGAGGTTTGGACATTACGAGTTTAATCTTTTACCATTTGGACTGACAAACGCCCCGTGGGTAATTATGAGTTTGATGAACGGGGTGTTCTTCAAGTACTTGGACATGTTCATCCAAGTATTCATGGACAATATTTTGATTTACTATCGGACGATGGAGGAGCATGATGAGCACTTGCGCTTGGTACTACAGTGTCTGTGAGAGAAAAAATTGTATGGGAGGTTGTCCAAATGCTCATTTTATCAATCGAAGATTCACTACTTAGGGCATGTCATCTTTGGTGAAGGTATCATCGTGGATCCAACAAAGGTCGAGGCTATTATGGAATGGTCTGTGCCGACAAATGTCCCAGAAGTGCATAGCTTCATGGGTTTAGCAAAATACAATAGATGGTTCGCCGAGAGATTTTCGAAGAGAGAAAATGTGATCATGGAGTTATAGAAGAAGAACAAGAAGTTTGTTTGGATCGAGAAATGTGCGGAAGCATTTGGGAGGCTCAAAGAGATGTTGACAACAACACCAATACTAAAGGTCCCTGAAATGGACGCAGACTTCTTGGTATGAACTGACACATCCAAGGAAGGCTAAGGTGGAGTCTTGATGCAAGATGGTCGAGTGATCTCTTACATCTCAAGGAAACTCAGAAGACATGAGGAGAACTACGCAATGCATGATTTGGAGTTGTTATCCATCGTTTATGCCTTGAAGGTTTGGAGACAGTACCATGTAAAATTTGAACTAAAGATGAACCACTGTGGACTATGAGACATCTTTACGCAAATCGTCCTTAATGCACAACAACGATGTTGGTCAGAATTTCTTAGCGAGTACGACTTCGAGATTACTTATATAAAAGGAATAGTGAACCGAGTGGAAGATGCATTGATTCATAGACCACACATCTTTTCGGTGTTTCCTCTTCAGATGAGTCTACGTGAAAATATTCTAACATTACAGCGTGACGATGACTGGTACAAAGAGGTCGAGGGTTTTTTCGGAAAAAACACAATGATGGTACCAAGATTTGAAGGATTTACGTTTGACAACGATGGATTATTGAGGTTTAAAAATCGGATTTATGTACCACCAAACGACGAGTTGAGGAGCTTGATCCTAAGAAAGGCTCATAGAGCAGTATACATGGCTCACCCGCGAGTCACGAAGATGAGGGCGAACCTTAAAACCTTATTTGTTTATAAGGGAATGAAGGCATAGATAGTCAACTATGTAGCCATATGTCTAAAATGTCAGCAAGTAAAGGCTGAACATATACATCCAACAGGATTACTATAGCCACACTCTATTCTGAAATCGAAATGGGAGGTTATTTCGATGAATTTTATTGTTGGTTTGCCACTGTTGACAAGGAGACACGACTCAATTTTCGTAGTAGTAGACACTTTGACAAAGAGTGCTCACTTTAATCTTGTGTGTACGACATATCAAGCACATGACATAGCTAGAGTTTTTATCAGTGAGATTGTGAGGCTGCATGGCGTGCCTAAGAGGATTATATTCAATCGAGGATTGGTGTTTACTGGACGATTTTGGATGAGTTTCCAAGAGGCCTTGGGAACCCAACTTAACTTCAGTACTGTTTATCACCCATAAAATGATGGGCAGATCGAATGAATGAACCAGAACTTGGAGGACATGCTGCGCATGTACGTGATGGAACAACAAAAGTGTTGGGAAGAACTCTTGCCACTAGTGGAATTCTCTTATAACAACAGTTACCAAAGCACCATTAAGATGGCGCCTTTCGAGTTTCTTTATGGGTGACCGTGTCGAACGCCTTTGAGTTGGGATTGACTTGAGGATAGGGTCCTGGTGGGACCAGAAGTGATCAAAGAAATGGAAGAGAAAATGAAAACAATAAGACAAAGGATTAAAGAAGCACATGATCGAAGGAGGAGTTATGTCGATGCGCATCGTGTCGACCGTAGATATGAGGTTGGCGATCGAGTCTTCTTGTGGGTTAAACCACATAAGAGTTCGATCAAGTTTGTAAAGGGATATTAAATCTCTCCTAGGTTCATGGGACCTTTCGAGATTATGGAGAGGAACGGGACCATGGCCTATCGACTAGCCTTGCCTCATTCTTTGATGCGTATGCACTATGCTTTTCACGTATCTGTTTTGAGACATTATATTAGTGATCCTACACATGTTATTGACATGAGTTCCTTGTAGGTATCGGATGGGGGGGTGCTCACGGATGAGTTGATCTGCATCTTGGATCAACGCATTCGACATATACGACATCTAACAGTAGATCAGGTCAAGGTCCAGTGGGACAACTATAGCCCTCACTTGATGACCTGGGTGGACGCGTATGATATGCGGCAGCAGTTTCCATTTTTGTTTGATAGATAGACTTATGACACTATGATACACATTAATTCGGCACTTATATACTGTGAAACTTTGGGACAAAGTCTAGACCAAGAGGGGGTGTATGTAACATCTATTTCTTGTGCGCACTGAGCAAACTTATTCTTTGAGGACACTTCCTCGCAAGTGATCCATATTATTATACTTTTGGGCATGTTGTTTATGATTATGAGGCACTATGAAATAATGACATGTTATTTGGCTGCATTGACCTAGACAGGTTCTATTGACTTGATTTTCTTGAGTTTGTACGATTTTGGACCTTGAGGATGAAAAGGCATCGATGGAACCCCTTGGACTTCGGATCGAATCAGGGAGTGAACTATTGGGGGTTTGATTGTTGTATATCTGACATTTGTGCATCTAATTAGATGATATGATATTGGATACTATATCTGACATGATTCATTGATGATGCAGGTTGTCAATAGCTTGCCGACCAGACTCACATGTGGAGTAGAGGGGTCATGCACGACTACCAGAGACGTTGAGGGAGAGGTGTGGATAGCAGCCCTGCCACAACCTACTAGCACTCCCTCTGTGGCTCGAAATGTAGGTTAATGACTACCTAGTTCGAGAAGACCCACGATGCCATGAGGGATGATTGCGACAGCCGCTCACAATGATTCTAAGGGGCGTGCAATAAGGCAGGGGATTTATT
>JASDQU010754990.1:0-12892 GCA_032191745.1 Picea mariana | reverse complement strand
CCCCCCCCCACCGTTAAAGGCAGATCGGCCGAGGGGGTTCGAAAAACACCATGAGTCGTTGATTTGTGAGCTTCCTTCTCAACCGCAGATCTGTGCGCAATCTTCAAAACACATTTTGGAGCCCCCCCTTCCGTTAACAGCAGAATGGACGGGGGGTCCGGAATCCAATATAAACCATAGATCTAGGCGTTGGAGCCTGAGCCATCCAGATGTGCACATATATTATCTTCGATTCTGGATCCCCCCCCACTGTTAAAGGTAGAACGCTCGGGGGATCCGAAAAGACTTGTCCACTGTAGATCTGGGAGTGAACATCTAAGCCATCCAGACATGAGCTATGCATAATTGTGAGTGCGAAGGCATATACGTCCAGAAAAACTTAGGATAAGTGCATATTGTGGATTTTTCCCGAGCTTTTCCATGTTTCTATCACCAAGGGGTTAGACATCAAACCTTTTAAACCTCAAAGACATGGTTCAACATTGATCATCGAGCTGGTTTTATTGAAATAAAGAAAACTACCCTATGTTCTAACCTAATTACCTATGACAATTAGCCCATATTAAACTGTTGGACTAAGAAATTACTCTATCCTGGGGCTATCTGACCAAGATTAGGCAGTCTGGTTAGATTTATTCAGTAACTAACCTAGATCACTTGGCTAAGATTCAATAGTTTAGACAAGCTTATTCACTACTCCTATCAACATCAATTTAAAAGAACTTGGCCATGCTTTAAAGGTATGGACCAAGTCATTGTTATTGCATGGGGCTCTATTGAATTTCTTTTATGCCCTCTTTTTTTCTTTTTTTTTCTTTTCTTTTTCTTTTTTCAAATTATTTGCAGAATGAAAAATCATTTGACGAACAAAAACACTAAAGAGATAACATTTTCAGTCACCAGTTGATCCTATAAATTATAGGGTTATAACACCTGCCAAATTGAGTTTTAAATAAAAATGGAAAGAGGGAAATCTAAAATAATTAGGAAACTAGGACAAAGTGGGAAACATAAAAAGAAAGGGGAAACACAAGGAAAAAACACAAAGTCTAACTTAGTAAGGTATCTAGCATTTAAGAACTTTCTAAATTTAAACTCAACTAGTAATTTAGTAAGGAGGAAAGTCATTAAAACTTGTAAGGGAATATGAGGACACCGAGGAGCGATTCTAGGAATGATTTTAGGTGGGTGAGGGAAATAGGGGTAATTAATTAACTAAGGAAATTAATTTATGGTGCAATGATGGGGATGGGTGACACATGTACGGGGAGGATTATTATTGAATTAAATTAATGAACAATAAATTAAAAGGTGTTTTGGGAAGGTTTTTGACTTAGAAAATCTATATAAAGGAGGGAGGAGGAGAATGATGGATCTCTTATGTGATGTGTAACATTACGCTGCAGAAATTTATACTTGACTGACGTAACTTGTGGGAGTTTCGATACCCAGCTCGGTGAGGAGTGGTACCTCGGCCTTCCGAGGCAAGCTGGGAGCTATCTTATTCTCTAGTTAGTGTGTGTGGCCCCTTTGCAGCTCGGGGGGCTAAGGGGGAAGAAGAGTACCCCTAGCGTTGGTTGGGAGGTACCGGTGAAGTCTCATTGGTTGACATGTGGGAGTTGTGTGGAGTGCACGGGACATCAACTTTCAGCGAGCGACCTGGGCTATGGTACGCTTCCCTTATTTCTGCATGGTAGATTGTCAGTATGATTTATGCTCTTAGTTATGTATGTTTATTTGGGTAAAGAAAATGATTGTCTTATCCTTATAGTTGATGACTGGAATTTTCCCCATAGCCTTTAGCTTTATATTGATTGAATCCCATGGCCTTCGATCCCTGCATGTCTTGAACATCCTATGGCTTATTGATTGTGATGATTGTGGTTTATTTTCCTTCGTGCCCAACTCATTAGTCCACGCCTGAGCAGTTGGCCAGGAGCCTGATCTACGGTCATCACTTTGGTGTTAATAGACCTATGGATCTAAACACCCTACTTTTCTATGCGTGGATGATGAGTGAAGGATGTTCCTGCCAATCGTCTACCCTTGTTGATTGCTCCAGGTAGTGTGTGGTCTTGCGCCTTGATGTGTTTAATTAACCCTGCAAAATTTGATTGATGGAAAAGTTTTCTTTAAACTCTGCATTTTTATATCTCATTGTTATCTTATTTTATACCTCATTTTTGTATCTTGTTGTACATTTCCTGCATTTTTATATATCACTTTTTTTGCCTGGTGATTTCTACTTCTTCGGTTGCACTTCGTTTGACTTGGGGGCAACTTTTGCCCAGCGAAGCTTTTCTTTTATTTCTAGTCAGTTGTTTGGATTGCCAGGTGCTTGACAAAGCTACACGCTTTTCGTTCTATACAACCAGCGTATATTGATTAAGAATAATTTTACTTCTGGGAATTTTATTTTAATGTTTAATCTCAACGCATTAAATTATTTGAATGTTTTAACCTCAGCGACATTTTGATTGTTTAAACTCAGTGATTTTTTGTGACACCATCTGCAAATTGAACCCACGAAATTGTTGTAACACCTTACCAATAGGGATTTGTAAGGTTGGCTTTGTTGTGACACCATCTACGAATTGAACCCATGAAATTGTTGTAACCCTTACCAGTTGCGACTGTAACCTTGGCTTTGTTGTGACACCATCTGTAAATTGTAACCATGAAATTGTTGTAACACCTTACCAGTAGTGATTTGTAACCTTGGATTTGCTGTGACACCATTGACGAATTGTAACCATGAATTTGATGTAACACCTTACCAACTGCGATTTGTAACCCTGAATATGTTGTGACACCCTTACCTCTGTGTTTTTGGCCACCAAAACCATAGGGATCTCTGCAATCTTTCCCGTGGATGTTGCGTGTACCTTCTCTGTGATTTTTCCCCATTCCATTTTTAAATGACACTCAGTGCATAAATTTGATTAAAGAAGCATTACACTGTGTAATTACACTGTGTAATTTGATATCAACTGTGTAATTACACCCTAGTTTTACAGGAATGGTAATTTACATTTACCTTACTCAACAACTTGTTACCTTTTTAGACATCCAGATATTGGATTCTACGTTGACAACCACTGATTTAGCATTTGCTAGATGGGTAACTAAATGCTTCAGCGCTCTTACCCCTAAGTTTTACTTTTACCTGGCAGCGTGTCTAGTTGGTAGTGTTGGTTTTGGACAACTTCCCTCCATTTTAATTAGCAGTAATAAGTATTCTATAGCATATCTTTAGCGATGGCATCGACTGCAGTGAATGGATCTGAATGACATTAATTATGATCAGGCCTATGGTAATTAAATCTGTTTAGATGATTATGGCCTTAAAACTCATTAAATGCATATGGAAGTAAATCTTATTAAATGCATATGGTAGTAAATCTCATTAAATACCTATGGCAGTAAATCTCATTAAATGCATATGGCAGTAAATATAATTATATGTATATGGATTTAGTTTTTCACTGGATGTATATGGATTTAATGGCATTTTCACTTCTTAGTAGATTCTTTTTAATGTTAATAGGCATCTATCATTTGTTACGGTTAGTATAGATAGACAACAGGCTATAATTTAAGGTGTTGATAAGCATTTCATTGTAGCATTTCGCATTGATATGGTCAACTTTGTTATATGATGTGAATTTCCAGTAGGATTGTAATTTGGGGATTAATTTAGAGCTGCCCAAATTAATTTGTAATTAATGATTAAATGAGATTGGTGAGTCTTGACTAAAAGGTAAGTTAAACTTGCTAAATTAGAGTGCAATTAATGATACATTAAATTTGTAATTATCCACATCAGACTAGATGAATGGGTTGGATTTTTTGTGAAGTCATGTAACAACTTGCGTTTTCTTTTGGATGTCATCCTGTATCTTGCTAACTCGTTACTTGGGGTGTGGGTGTAGTCTCCTTATCAGTTATTTTGTCCTTGTGCGTCAGATTTATCTAAAGTCCTTGGTCCATATAGGATGTGTTGTGCCAAGTTTATTGATGTGTCTATCACCTGGGGACGACATGATTCCTGATGAGGGGATCATGGCGTGCCCTATTGGATATCAGGGAATGTGAACTTGGTCGGAGTCGGTGAGTTCGGTGAGGGTATTCTCAAGCGTTGTAAGTTTCTTTTGGCGCATGGGTGGAACGCCTTCATACGTTTGGTACGCACGCCTTAAGGTTCTAGTCTTTTTCATCAAGTTTGTGGTGTCGGGAGGGAGATGTTGTCTCTTAGCTTCTAGGTGTCTTGTTTGCGTCGTNGTCCTACGCATGTTTCGCCCAATTTCCCCTGTGTTAGTGAGTGGAGTCATAGTTCCTTATTGCCTGGACTACGTGTTTGCATTCGTCATCAGTGGTGTGGTTAAATTATTATCATCATCGCTTTCTTTGCTAAAAAAAAAAAAAAAAATTGCACTGGTGCTTCGCTTGTATTCGTAACGACCGGAGACATTACATTCTCGGTTGGTGGTCATGACATCCATTTCTATTACCATTATCTTTTGGCTATTGCATATCCCATTGACTTGTAGATTATTCTATAACACAACTCATACATATATATGCATTATCATCATGCAAATTTATTCGACCATCATCTCAATTCGGTATCCACGTACCAACAACTTTAAATGTCAAAATTTTCAAGTTAGAAATAGATCTCATAATATCCCCATAATTCAAATAATGTTAACCGTTCATAGAATTTTCATTCACATAATAGATTGCATCATATCCATCATCATTCAAATAATGTTAAACATTCATAAAAAAATTGTTCACATAATCATTTGCATAATATCCATCATCATTCAAATAATATTTAACATTCATATAATTGACATTCACATAATAGATTGTATAATATCCATCATCATTTAAATAACGTTAAACATTCATATAGGTTCATACGTCCTAAAAGTTTGAGTGTATCATTAATAATTTGTCAATGAATAGAAAAGAAAGGTGATTAGGCCTCAGGTAATCCTAGCTGCCTAAGTCAAAAGGTGGCGTTACATACACCCAACCTTCGAGAAACATATTCTTGAGGTGGTCAAAAAAAAGTGAGGGATGATCTCGCCGTAAGGTCTATGCATCCTCCCAAGTAGAAAATCTTGAGTTATACTTGTCCCGCTGGACCTTTACTTGATTAAGACATGTTGATGATTTTAATATATTTTTTGAGACTACTCCTATTCCATAAACATATTATTGTGTCCTGACTCTATCTTATTACTACTTATAATTTAATTAATGAGAAGACACACTTCTCTGATATAATTATTCTTCCTAAGTTCCATATTTAAAGTATAGTCTACTAGTCTTACAACCAATTAGAATCTTACCTCATTATTGGTTCTTTAGTTAAGTGACTATTTTATTGAGTTTGATATAAATTTAATTAAGCCATGCATACAATTCCACCTAGAATATATTGATAATTATAACCAATTACCACTAACTTAATTATCACTCTAACTCGAGTGATACATTACATACACCATCACAAAGTTTCCCTTTCTTAGGAACATTAACTAAGATACTCCTAATTGATTGTCAAGTGATCTCATCACTTCATAGTGTGGTCATTGTCTTAATATTATGTCAACCATTAGAAATTCATCCAAATTTCATACCACAACACACGATGTAATAAAACATATCATCATAATTTCCATTATCGTTATGAAGTAAATTTCTTTGTTTACAACATAGGCCCTTATGGTATCCCTTATGATTTCATTAGATTATTACTCAACATATTTTCTAGAGTTCATTAACATTCTTGATACTGTATTTTCTTATTTATCATTCATTTATGCATTTCCTTCTGCCATCACATTTGTTGCCACTTCATGTTTATAAACTTTATCATTTATTAACTTAACATATATGTTACATTACATGTAAACTCTTTATCTCCTTCACACCCCACCCTTCCCATTTTATTTTTGCTTTTTTATTTTTATTGATTTTTGCTACTCCAACTACCCTCTCTTACTCTCATATAATACACTCAATTTACCACTAGCATAGCACACTTCATTATGCTTAAAAAACTAACACTATTTTTTTAATTTTATTTTTATTTTTAGGGCTTCCATAAACTACATCATAATGCTAGTTCACTGCTTCTAATCCACCTTCATATCAATTCTAACTCCATTCTTATCCTCCCTCCTATTACTTTGTTTCCACTATTCTACCCTACTTTGAAACATCATTATATAGCCTAATCATTCATTTTATTTCTTTCGCATATTTATTTTAATCAACCACCCACCCAACGTCCTTATTCATTACAAACATAAGCATAGATTTTATTTATTATATTCATCCCTTAACCTAAGTTGACATAATTTATTATGCACCTTATTCTTCAATCTTACTTATAACACATCCTTGCATTTTTCCATATACTTTATCTATTTATTTATATATTTTGGAAATGGTATTTTTAATAATTTTACTAGCATAAATCAATGTTCTTCTCCTAAAGAGACCAGCCAACCACATTGAAATAACCCCTTGGGTTACAAAAACTATCTTACTTATTTAATATGAAAATAGCATTCAACCGTGCAACAATTTAATCATGATTAAAATCTCTTTTACTAACTTAATAATTATTTTTACTTATTTTGTTTTTATAACTAATGAAATTTTATCTAATTTATAATGATTTATAAAATTAAAATTTGCATGGATATGGTACAATAACCCACTTTAATGTGAGAAAAGAGATTTCCATCTTATTTCAATTTAATAATGATAAAAGTTATTTCCGTCAACTCAAGTGTTATTGTAGACAATTTCTTGAATTTTCGTTTGACATATTGTGAAATGTGAATCCAAAGTATAATGCCCCATTTTAATATAAAGGAATGTATAAATTTCACTTAATAATAATTAAAATCCATTTCACTCATATAATTTTTTTTTCACCATCTCAATTCCATATTAACCATTTAATAATAACTAAAAGTCGTTTCACTAATATATTATTTCTTTTCACCATCTCAATTCTATATTAACCACTTAATAATAACTAAAATCCATTTCACTAATATAATATTTCTTTTCACCATCTCAATTCCATATTAACTTTGAGTAAGACTCAATCTAACATAAATAATATTTGAGCATTACATCAACTTAATAAATTTGTTTTACTTATAACTTTCATAAAGAATATTAAACTCATTTTAACATGAAAAGATATATTTGAGCCTTTCAACTTTGCATAAACTTAATAATGACTAAAATTCATTTCATATTGTTTATTTTCTGTCCTTACTATCAATCACCTTACAATTCTGCATAGCTATATTATTATTATTATTATTATATACCATACACTTATTATTATTATTATTATTATATATTTAATTTAGATATTATTTTCAATCTTGTTAATCATAATTTGACTTATATGATACTTATGTAATCTCTAATAATATCCTCTTAATAATAATCCATATATTAATGTATCATCATTAATATCTAATATTCCTATATTTTCATTCATTGGTCATATATTTATATTTTATATATTTTATATGCTATATTATGACTTTTCATATTGACATTATATCTATATTGCAATTTACTACCTATAATTTATTTATAGTAGACATTTCACACTTTTTCCATCTCTACTTATTAGTCCTTGCTAAGTCTAGAACTCTAGCAATCGATTGATCGTTGATCGCTAATTACTTTTCCTTTGACTATTAATATTTTTTTTTCTTTCTAAAATTGTACATAGCCAAAATAAAATAGTTATTTTTCATAATAATTAAATATATTTTCTAAAAAAATATTATCCAACAAATTCGACCTCTTATTACCGAGATACATTTTTTCCATGTTAGATAACCTTTTGTGTATTGCCTAGATAAAAAATTTCATGTATTTGCGGAGATAATTTTTTTCCAATGTTAAATAACCTTTTGTGAATGTGACTCTAATGCATATGCATTTTTTGTAATGTTAGATAATGCATTATGAATTTTTTGTAATGTTAGATAATGCATTATGAATTTTTTTTGTAAGGTACCATAATTTAAGTTTATGGTAGCTGGCAGCTCTTTCTAGGATGATGGCAGCTATATGCCTCACATTCACTCATGTCAGGGCATTAGCATTAAACTATTCTGGCAAATGATCAGGTTGTTTAGTAAATGTTGAGCTTTCATTAAAGCCACCGCCTCTTCCACTTGTTCCACCTCCTAAACAACTATCCCTAAACAACTCTGCAAGCAAGTTGTGACCATCATCTCCATGGCCTACACAACTCCACGTCTACCTTATCAACAGCCTACACAACTCCTTCCAAAGAGGGCTCAACTCGAGGAGGAACAAAGCCAACGAAATGGAAAGATACCTATTGTTGGAGAAACCATACTCATGCACGTGTAAGTCATTGGAGAAACCATACTAATGCACCTGTAAGTCATTTAATCTGTACAACTGTAATTCGTTTAATTTATATCAAATACGTGTCATTTAATCTATATCAAATACCTGTATTTAGTTTATCGTTGAAATCTTTGTCTAGTTTTACAGTATATCGAAAAATTGAATTGTTGAGTTGTTAAATCATTTAATCTATGCGACTAAAAGTCATCTATGCAACCGTAAATTATCTAATCTATATTAAAAAATTGAATTTAGCTTACCAGTTGTTGTTCAAACTAGAGTGACTCTACCAAATTCATCAGGATTCTTAGCTCAAAGAAACAAAAGTGCCCCACCTCTTCATTGCACTGACTTAACCATTTACCCCAGTTATTCTCCTGGCATCTTACCCTCCCTTTAGGGGGATATGTAAGAACTTCAATTCCAGAGATGTGATTTTACGATTTGACAAATGCTTATTCTGGCCATGCTGAAGGAACCAAAATGACTAACTTTGAAGGGGTGGTACGTTGTATTTACTTCCCTGAGACTAAGACTATTCTGCGTGAAGCTAGATCGAGCGAGTTTCCAAGAATCCCTTATTCCCACTCAGACTCCTTTCTACATATATTCATCTGCAACAAATAAGTTGGTTTCTTTCCGTATACCATGTCCAATACAAGCAAGAAAGCGATGTAAGAAATGTTGCTTCTCCTGTACTCATCAGAAAACAGTTGCAAACAGCCGTGTCAAACTGTCACACATAAACCTTCTTCTGCACTCATCAGAAAATAGGTGTGTCAAACTGTCTCACGAAAACCTTTATTTTGTGCATAATTTTGCCTTTATTTTTGTACACCGCTGATTCCTGAATTCTATCGTGATACTCTTTAATGGAATCTTCCGACACGGATTTTCAGTCAGAGACGGGCAGTCAAAGGGCTGCCGAAGACTCTGTATAGTTCTGGATAATCAATTTGCCGATCTATACACTTATCACCCAACTTTCTAGTGTAGCTCTAAGTGACTCTCTGTAAGAGCGTGAGTCATAGGATATGAGTTGCAGGTAGACTGTAAGTAGTGATAGAATGCGCTACAAAGGCAATTGATATGGTTTTCAACATTCACCTAAGCCTCCTTGTAAAGTCTTCTTAAATCTTAATGCTAAGTCTTCCTTCACTTAAGTTATCTTCTGCAAGCATTCGTAAGTGTAAGGCGTAAGGTAAGAGACATGTTTGTACCCATCTATGGAGACCCCGTTCGTGGCGATGAGGCGATAGGTTTGGGCACTATAGGAAACTAATGGACACTATTATTTCTTAGTGGCCAAGTTCTATTGGTGAGAAACAAATTGATGAGATTCACTATTCGATAATCTTCGATGAAGGATCGCACCAATGAGATAGAAGAAGCAACCAACAGAGTGCATTGTAAACACGGTAGTCCTCAGAGCAAAAGATTTAATCAAAACTTCATTCTAAAGCATCAATCAATCAACAATATTTGCAAGGGGATATATGGCTCATCAAGCATGAACAAATCCGTATTTGGTAGAATTTATCTTGTGCCTTATTCCATCAGAGACAAATAATGGTCACCACATAATATTGGTGTCTGGTAACATAACAGGGAATACATTGGCTCTCAATAGGCTAAGCGACGCGTAAAGCAGGCAATGTGAATCATCCATCCAAGGTGCCCATGATCATATGCAAGGTGCCCATGATCATATGCATCTGGGAATGCAATCTACCTACAAAATCATTGTCGTTGGTAATATTGTGGATGGATTTGAGAGGAGGAAAGCGGTGAGAAAATGCACCCAAATGCCCCACAATTTCAGTGATAGCCCATTCACCACCGTTGAATAGATGGAGGCAGGGGATGACCGACAGGCAGGAACCACTAGCACCCACCTGGGCATTTATAAGGAAGGGCCTAGGACAAGCTGACCATGGGCTCATTATTATTTTTATTACTTCCTGTAGGTAACATGTGCTCCTAGATGGTCGTTTGTCTCTTGTTCCCTGAAGGGGTTCCCACTCCCATTTGTTTATTCATATCTAGTTTGGTAGCCAACACCAAAGGAAGAGGTGGAAGCAAAAGGTGGCATGGATCCAAGAAGTCTAGAAATAAGAAATACCCCATTAGAGAATTTAGCCTAGACTGCACGCAAATAGGAACCAAAGAGTTTCACGTCTTTATCAGTCTGATCCGTGTCTCCGGTGTGCTTCGAGGGGATGAGCGCCTCCCATAGTGAAATTGCATAGAGTGAGTGGTGCAATAACTAGTGGTTAAGCCCCTATAAATCTAGGGAGAGCAAGGAGGCCAAGGTACTAGCTCGATTGACCCTAGGAGATAGGTTAATAAGATAGTTTTCTAATTATTTCCAACATCCCTGAATTGCCTTACCAATTCATGTAACTCAAAAACAATTCAAGCACCAACAACATCTCAGATAAACAACATTGTACCTAGAAAAGAAAACACTAACTTTTCGTAGTAGCCAAAGCCTTAAGATGTGAAGTAAACTTAAATGTCAAACCGGAACCAAATTTCCCCATAAATAGTGTTGCAGCAACCTAAAAGGGAATTGTCAAGAACACATCGAAAAGGAACCATGTAAGTAGATACCTGCAACAACTTAATAATTGAATTTTGCAGGCGTTGTTGGTTACTCAATTTAGGTTAAATTGATCACAAGGGCTTTCATGAGCTTCACTGCACTTGGAGGATATAGAACTGTATCTGAATTAAGGCCCACCTCATTACAATATGCTTTCCCATTCCTTATTTTCCCCCACTTGATCTCGGACTGCCTGTCTTTACTGATCCAAACATGATTTCTATCTTCCGCTAGTGTTCAGGGGCTTTGAAAGTTCTTATTCCCCCAATATTTTCATTTTGTCGAACAACTTGCTTAAATAATAATAAATAATCATAATAATCACATCCAGGGGTTTATTACTGATTTCCTTTGTGTTGTAAGGTTTGGACTCTGCACATGATCTCTCTATTTAGAATGAGACCATTCACGAGCATCCTCTGACTCCCGAGCATCCTCTGAATCACGAGCATCTTACTCTATACCATTAGCATTTGTCTCTCCTATATCTCTAGCAGCCTTTGCTTCGTTCTCTCTTTCCCATCCTTCTGGATTTGGATATGTTGAATCTCTAACAGAAGAACCAAGCACCAGAGGGATGAGTACTAGCCTGAAAAGTTTCAAGATTAGGTTCATTGAAGTGCGTTTGAACTATACCATCCAAACTAGTCCAAAACATGGATCGTTTTGGGCCAAAACCCGAGTACATGATCCTTTACATGTACTTTCCATGCAAATGATGGATGGATAGTAACTTCACATGGAAATAAGAATGACACAGATTGCCTGCTTTCCTACTGAAGAGTTTGCGTTTATGTTCGTTGCATGTATCGAACAATGAACATATTTTGGTGTTTTAATGTGCTAACATCCACTAGGGTAGGTATTTTTCTAACACATAACCTTCTTAGGCAGTTAAACATTGTTAGGGTTCTAACCCGCACATAGGTTGAGAAATATATTCGGATGTAATAAAGGTCAATATTAATAAGGCCTTTCAATAAAATAGAATAAGGCGGATGTAAGAAGATCTAATAAAAGCTTCCGCTTCTAGAAGGATCTTCCTCTAGATGCTTCTCTTGATAGACATATTTAGTATAAATAAGGGTCAAGGGTATGAAAACCCTAGCTTGGAGACTATTGTAACAGAGCGCTGCTCGATTGGAGGTTGCCTCCTAGGAGAGGCCCGTGAACATTGCTTTCTGAATCAAAGTGCTATTTATGTTGTTGTTCTTATATCATTTCTGTGTTATTGTGGAGATTATGCTGGTTATATTACTATTATTCTGTCATTTCTAGCATTTTCTTTCTGTTCTGCATACTTTTTATATCTAGTATATTACAAGTGGTATCAGAGCACTTTCCTTGACAGAAATTGTGGAATTTTTTTTTCTTCAGGGTAGAGACGTATTTTGGCGTCTTTAAGCCACATAGATCTGTCGTTATGCGCATAAACCTGTGGTTGAGGGATTCATACACATAGGAAATACAAGTGGTTCTTAATCACACATCTGTTGGCCACCCTTGTAACCCCTGTTGGTACCCCTTCGAGTGGTAGCGCATCAGACAACACCTATGTACGGATCGGCCTAGATTTTCTGAAGCCCTCTTTAGATAAATCGATCGGTCGCCTGACTGCTATAGTGCCACCAAGAATAGCACTCGGGAAGTTACTCTCTAGTACCTGGGTAGTCGGGTAGTACGGATAAGGGTACGGTCTATACTCCTTAGTTAGTGCCCTGAGATATTGGGCCGAGTACTACTGTTGGACCCCGCACGTATATCAGAGAGATATAGCACAGGGAAAACCCTTGTCTGTAGAACCCTTGAATACCTAACCCTTGGGGGACAGAAACATAAACAAATTAA
>JASDQU010754989.1:23758-35947 GCA_032191745.1 Picea mariana | reverse complement strand
TTTTGTACATTTTAATTTGTGATTAAGTCATTGACTGCTTTAGATATCAAGAATTGTTACAGGTTAATGCATGGTAATTTAAATTCTGTCCATGTCTTATGTATCTCAGTTTTAGTACAACAATTACTTTGTTTCAATTTAATGAATAAAGGTTTATCTTCTTCGTTAATTGAACTGTTCTGCACAAATCTTTGCACAGGGATTTATCTAACTGCGATGATTTGTAAATTATAAGATTGTTTTCATTTTATGTCTTGTTTGTTCTGTCATTCATATTTGAAGAGCACTGTTGCTTCCTCTTTACAAGAAGCTTGTAGAAAATCTGGTGCGGGTTTCCTCCCATCAAACAACTAAATCAACTACTGTACACAGGACAAATAGGAAGCTTTACTTCAGGTCAGTTTGTCATTTGTTGTTAAATAGTTAATAAATTCGAGAATTCTCAGTAGTTTATGTTAGATGTATAGTTCAGATTTACAGTTAGGATTGTTACCTTAATTTCTTAGCTTAGTTAGTTGTCGTTTTCCCCCTTTCTCATAAAAATTATAAAAATTCAAAAACAATAGTTTTGTTGTCATAGGACAGTGCACAAATGATTTTTGCAGGTTTCCGATTTAAAATATGTAATTTGTAAATATTGTATATATATAATTGAGATTTAATTATGTCGATAGATGAACATTTAAATAAGTAGAATGATTGTTTTGTAATATTAGTTAGTGAATTGTGTATATGTTTTAGGATTGCATATAGTTTGCTGTAGTTAGTTTTGTCACTTAGATTAGTTTCTTTAGTTTAGTTTTTTCTTTCGTTTTCCTAGGACTTAGATCAGCCAACGGAGCTGCTAAACACGTCGGGGTGTTTCATCCCAAACGGCTTGGGTTATTTAGACAACCCCGGACCAGATCCACTTCTCCAGTTGACGAGCGATCGATTTCGCCCGTCAACATGTAGACAAAAATATTCAAGGCTGAATCAAATCATTCACACACTTGTTTTTCAGAGGTATTGATCTATCTTTGATAGTCTGTGTAGACTTGTCTGTTTGTGAATTATTTTTCATGACTGATAAAGGATATTCTGCAGAGTTGAGTGGCCAACAATCTGTGGCAAGTTGATCCAGCTTTTAGATTTCAGTTTTGGTTTTCTGTCATAGGTCCTTTTGTATGTTCCATTAGGGATGTCTAAGTTTGACTTTGGTGCAAGATTTCTGAATGAAATTTTGTAAAGAAAATGACTCTTTGGTGAATTGGAATGAAATAAAGGATTGCTTTATGTCTCAATTGTCTTGATTATCATCTTGGTGTCTTTACTTTTGTTCGTATATTTATTTCAGCAACTGTTATGTTCATAAAATTACATAAAAAGTGAATTTCCAACAAGCTTTTTGTTGATAAAAGACTAGCCTAAGCACTCGTAATTAATACTTGTGAGTTAGAATATTATTTTGTTGGCTATAAACATAGGCAAATATTCTCGTCTACTTTTCTTTAGCCAAGTAAAGTCTGAAAATGATTGATTAAGATCAATTCATATCTTTTCCTCAACATTTATTTGGCGACCATACTAGGGAGATCTTCAATATCTCTTTGGTTAAATTTTTATACTCGATTTTTCATCGATACATCTTTCTTTTCTGAATTTGATTCTTTGATTATTTTTGCTATTAATGACTTTTCCTGTTGCAAGGTAGCCCAATACTGAGCCCGGTCTTCAAGACCAGACCAAAATTTCTTTGAATCTTTTTAACACCATTCTAGACACTACCAATACCCATGCCGAACTTAACCATTCTTGGGCAGCAATTGAGTGAGATATTAGTGCTCAAGAACGATTGGAGGCTAGACGTAGACAACCTAAAAATTAGCAGCAACCTTTTGTTTCTTCAGTTTTGGCCTTTCTTTCATGTATTTATATCCTCGTGCTTCTAGAAGAAGAAGAGGCTTGTCACCTGCAATCAATCCTATTGCGGAAATAGGAAGAAGAAATGTTGTGTTATATTGCCAACAAAGTTCTCTAAGGAGAACTTTATATGATTCATCTAGTTCATCTATCTTTTCCTTATCTATCATCTATAATATGACATCTAGTGGTGGATCTGGTGGCACTAGAAGTGATCCATCTTCCCAATATTCATTGTCATCAATGATTGTTATCTTTTATAGCCACCATATCCCTGTCCAATCTACTACAAACCCCACTAAAGTCATTAAAAAGTATGGGCTTTTTTAGTTCGAAGAGGATGCCACAACTCCACCATGGCATGTGTCTTCTCCTCTTAACTTAGCACCTGCTACACGCCCACTTCCGAAGTTTAAAGAGCACTTGCCTAGGTTTTTAGGAAATAACACTGTTAGTACTAACAAACACCTAGTGGCATTTTCTAATGCTTGTCATAACATAGGGGCTAACGACAATGACACTTGCATGCACTTGTTTGTCAATTCCTTGGAAGGAAAGGGCTATGCCCAACTTCTTTGACCTCCCTCCTAAGATCTTGTCTACTTGGGAGGAGTTAATCTATTGGTTCCAATCCACATATGGGCAATCCAATAGCCCTGTCGAGAAGCTAAGGGAATACAATAACGTCGCTTACAAAGATGGTGAGACCATCAGGTCTTTCAACTTGCGTTTCACTAAGTTGTATAGTCAAATTCCCGAACTTATCCACCCTCATAACCAAGATGCTTTCATGCATTAATACAATGCATTTACCTCTCCCTACCATCATAGGATTAAGGAAAAGGCCATTGATAATCTCGGTTCTACCCTGCACACTTTCTCGGAATATGAGGAACAAATTGAAAGGATTGGTCTACCCCAGGGATAATTGATTGGGAAAACATATATGTACGATCTCCTACAATGAGTGCAATATATGAATAATCATATGATAACATTTGAGAGGAAGGGTATTGTCTCCCATCTCACCCCTAGAGATTCATCCTCTTCTGCCCATCCTTTTAGAAGTCCGGTTGAAAACAATTTTCAGCCCAAAGCTATCCTGCCTAGGAGTTGGTGTAATTTTTGTGAGGAGCACCATGAATAAACCACGTGTCAGGTAAAGAATAGTGCCAAGGATAAGATCTTTGGTAAAAGAATAGAAGCTACTATTGTTGTCCTATATTTTTCCGATCCAGAAGATGTCGTGGTGATCAACACTATAAACAAATCCTATGCCCCAAAAGGCAAGTTTGACCCTCCTCGTAGTTCTTCTAGCCCGAGTTCATCCTCAACCGCTGTTGTGCCCCAAGTTCCTAAAATTATTGAGAGTCAAGGAATCACCCCCTGTCCCCCCTCTTCCAAATACAATATCCTGAATCAATTGGCCAACATCAAAAAAGATGAATCCCTCCTAGACATGGTTGTCGTACCTGAACAACAGATGCATCTGAAACAATTCATGGAAGGAAAATCTTCTGTTGTAGCCAATATTTACAAATAGGTTGACGAAGAGGATTCTTTTGTAAATAAAGTAGGTGTACATAATTTTAGATACCCTATAAAAGAACCCCCTTTTTACATTTATGTAAATATCATGGATAGGATTTCCCATTGTTGTCTCATTGATGGTGTTTCGGGCCCAAGTGTCATGTCGAAGATTATTATGGAAGAGATAGGCTTGTCATGTACAAACGAAAATGCCAGAAGCATGATTTCCTATAATAGTATACAACAAACAACCATAGGCGAGATTAAATATGTAACCTTGGTTTTATGCGCTCATCCTGAGATAAGGACATCCTTCAACATTCAGGTGATTGAGATGCATGTGAGTAATTATTCAATTATCTTGGGGAGATATTGGAAATCCCTAACAGGTGGTTACCTCTCACTCGACGAGACACATTTATCCGTTCCCTGGAACGGTAAGAACATTATAGTCCATAGATAAGGAAGAATTTCACCCTACATAGAGAGTGTTCCGCAATCTAGCGTACACTATATCAAAGAAGAGGTAGGAGTATATTCCATCTTTGTTGAAGAGGATAATATTCCTCTAGAAGGAATTGATTCAGATGATGAATTATGGCATATGCACTTCGATGGTTCATGCTCTAGTGAAGGTAATGTGGCTGGCATTATCTTGGTTTCTCCTGCAAGGAAAATTCATAATCTATCATACAGATTGGAGTTTTCTTGTTCAAACAATGACGTTGAGTTCGAAGCCTTGTTGTTAGGCATTGAGAACGCCCTTAATATTGGTTGTGGCCACCTTTCAGTTTTTAGAAATTCTGAGCTTGTTGTGAACCTGGTACGTAAGACTTGCTCTCCTAGCGACAAGAGATCGAAACAATATTCCCAAACTGTTTGGACTCTTGCCTCGAACCTCCTATATTTTAACATCACTCATGTTAATAAGGAGTTGAATTCAATAGTTGTTCGGTTAGCTATCTTTGCAGCATCACCTACTCAACAACTCTTGCTTTGCTGGTCTGATTATACTTTTCAATCTCTCGATCATTCATATATTATTGACTATGTAGGATCTTGGAAGGCACTCCCCAGCGATGAGAGAATTTGTGCTATCTCCCAAGATGAACCTCTTAAGACCAAGAAAATTATATCCACAAAAAATAATAGGATTCCTGATGGCTTGAATCCTCCTAAGAGTTCATTTTCATTGAGTGTTGGAGGTGACGAAGAAAAGCAGAAGGAAGAGGAGTTACAACTGGAGGTGGTTGAAGCCATCTCCATGAAAATTAGGACACTTGGATCTTCATAGAACGTTGAAATAAATGTCCAGGGTTCTAATAAAAAAGAGATGAGGTCTGCTGAGTTACTTGGTGGATTTCAAAAGGTTTTTTCTTGGTTTAACATGGATCCTCTTGGTTTTGATCCAGGTCTTGTTCAAAATGATATGAAACCAGCTAGGAAAAAAACAAAGACTTGTTAACTCTTCACTAAAAGAAACCTTTCAAAAGGAGATGAGATATTTCTTAAGGACTGAAATGTTTTCTTTAGCCCTCTCTGGATGGGTTTCAAATTGAGAACCTTCTTCGAAGACCAATGGTAATATTAGAACTTGTGTTAGTCTTCGAACTTTCAAGAAAAAAATTATGAGAAACCCACTACTTCCTCTCAATATGAAAATGTTTTAGCAACAGGTTGTAGAGTTACACTTGGAGCTGTTACTTGACAATTTGTTTGGTTGCAATAAAATCAAGGTAGAAGGGGAAAATATTCACAAAACCACTTTCATTACTAATTATGATATTATGAATTACAACTGCATGCCTTCTAGTTTATTTGATACGGGTATCACCTTAAAAGGGCCTATACACTCAACTTTCAATGAATGTGTCAGTCTCCATGCCTATCTTGATGATTTAATCGTATGGGCCAAAAGGATGATAGTTACGTCAGAATTTAAAGTGTTGGTTTATTTCTAGTTTACTTTTATCTTGGACACTATCTCAAGAATTTTAAGGGAATTACACCGACAATGATTTTCTCATAGCATTAACAGTCCTTGCTTAAAGTATTGCGAGGGACCAACGCGAAAGGGTTTTTTTTCCTTGCTGATTGGATTCTTCTGAATACTAGTAGCTTAGCTATGCTTTCAATTTTTTTGCTTCTTTTCCTCTTTACAACACTTTGATTTCTTCTTTTCGAGTTAATTTTTTATTTTCTTGCTGCGTTTTATTTATGTCTTTTAGTGTTGTTGTTGTTGTTTTTTTTTTCTTTTTTTTTTTTTGTTCTTTTGTTCTGCATTATTACTTCAATTGCATTTTTTGTCTTTATCATCTCTTAAGCATGATAGAATGTTGGATAAACTCTACCAAAGTGACACTCCTATGAAGCATTTTTATTCAATAACAATCAAACTTACATAGTTGATATGATTTCTCCTCGAAAGGGCCCTTGAAATTGTTACATTTTTCGTTGTTGTCTTATAAAGAATTGGCTGCCCCACTTCTTCTTGCCTTTTCTCCATCCATCAAGATCTTAAGAGAAAGTCTATAATTCTTCCTCCTTAAGGGATAAATGATTATGCATACAATGGTTAAACCCCTCATACTTAACACTTTCCATAAATTATTCCCAAATTCCCAGTCATCTCTCCATTAAATATGGTCACTTCCCCCCTGTTGCATAATCATTCGAGTGATGTCTTCCTAAGATTATTGTTCTTGGTCTGTGAAACCATGAGTTCCGAGTTCTAAATATGTTACAAACAAATTTTCCTATGGATTCACCAGTTTGTTGATGGTTGAAAATGTCAACATAATTTCTCCGCAAAGTATTGCCAAAGCCCATTATTATATAAGACTAATTAATACTAGTAGGTGGGACCCACTTGAACTGGAAGATCAGATCTGTTCATTTTCGATGTTTTGATGATGTGCTACAAAGGTTTACATGGTTGATGAGATTTTGTTTCCATTGGTATTAGCCGAGATTTGATATGTTGTTCCTTCATGTTACTGCAACCTACTATTCATTTATGGTATTTATTCTTTTTGCACCTACACAACAAACATGTTAGCGAATTTATATGAAAGACAATTAGAGGAAGGGAAAATAATATAACACATGGAAGAAAGGGACCTAGTTCTGCAATACCACATGCATGAAAATATTTGTTGATTGTTGTTGAGCCCTATCTAATGAGAAAATGGCTATGAAATTGTGTGAATTACATTTTTATATGCATATGGTTCAAACGTTGGTGGTGCACTTGGCAAGTGTTATTGTAAATGGTCATGCAATGGGAAATGGAATTATCTAACCGATTTACATGTGGTATTTGATAGTTTGAGTGTTGAGGGCACTATTGACAAGTTAATGGTGCTATTGGTTATGAAATGACTGAATTATATGGCATTCAAGTTATATTATGGTGTAATTCATGCTATGGGGTTTTAATATGGTGATAGTCTCGATACATGTTGATTAATGGTGTTAATGGAGAATTGTTGTCATGTACTATTTGAGTTAATGAGGTATGGGTGGAGGCGATGAGAATTTACTACACATCACCTCTACCCTTCCCATTGGTTGCCACCCTAATCAGACTATTGTTTGATCTTGCTACTATGTTCATGCTCCAGAATTTTAGCATGGTGCGCTCAACTACCTCTCGTATTAAGGATTTCGATTCACATGTATGTGATTTTTTTATCCATTCCTAACTTCACTCTAGTTATGAAATGATTGTTGGTTCAGATGTATGGGTTTGTGTTTCTCCTGAGTGTTGCAACTGTGAGAAATTTTAAAACATGAAGGGTTCTTCCTGCATTTTTTTGAGTTTGTAGAAGTTATCAGTCTCCCTGATGGTATCTCTCTGTTACTATTGGCTTAGTTGGAGTTCTTTTGGTTTTCGAGTTACTTGGATGGCTTTCCCCACCCGTGCGCATCACTTGTCCAGTATCTGTTTTTTTGGGGGGGGGTTTAACGGTTGGAAGCATCATTCATCACTGCTTTTGTTTATTAGAGAAGTGGTCGATTTCCTCACCAAAAGCCATGAAATGGCTCTCATGTTCTTGATCGACCTTGTCATCACCTTAGTACTGGGGTTTATTTAAGAACCACAAAGTTTACACCTTGTGTGCATTAATCTTTGCTATCAATCGGTTGGGGCCTCGCTCCTATGTGATAACCCTCCTGTCTCAGACTTGAGATATATCCACAAATAAATTGTGGTTCCTTCTATGCATGCATTGCTGGTATCAGGGTTTGTCACCATTAAAATAAGTTGTCTCCAGCTATCCCATGTTAATTATCGTGTAGACCGTTAAATATACAAGTTTGAGGGTGACATGGAGCACCAGCCTGGCCTATAGGGTTTACCACTTGTGTGTTGGATGGCCTTATATCACCAACCATTTTGAGTACAGATCTGTCCAATTATTTAACTAACAGTCGTGATAGTTGAGCATTCACTTATTGTTATCTGATATCAAGGATAAACCCTTCATTGCCAATTACAACTTCACAAAATGCTGTCACTCTTCTCTTATCAATAATCAGTATTGGAACAGCCTCTTCCCCAATTCAATGGGATGTGTTGGTATGCATAGCTACTACATATGTTCACTTGATTGATTTTGTCATATAGTGGTGAATTGTTGATTGATATGCAGTCACTAGTAATTGCACTTATGGAGTTTTGAATGATGGTTAGCATTGGTTACAAATGTTGAGTGTTGTTCACACATGTTGCGCTCTGTGAATGATGTTTTGCAAAGTGAATTATTGGGTGAGGTAACTGTGGTATTATTTGGGTACAAATGATTATTGGACTGGATATATCTACTGCATCTTTTCATTTGTTGGTTGAAGAAGCCCGAGTATGCATAGCCTGTTCAACCATGAGTGACTAAATCAATAGCTCAACATGATATACTGAGTTATATCATGATCATATATTTGTTGTTGATTATTGGAAATGTTACACTATGGGATTTTGTCAGTTGTGCCTTGTGTGTAGTATGGATGACTTGTTTTCATACTCAGTGATACCCACTGAGTTTTAAGTGCTTTATTTATCACAATTGGCCACTGTTGATGAAAACCATGTTGTGTAGGTGGCTCAGCTTTTAAGTCACATTGGATTGTTTGTTTACAAGGGAAGAACTACATTTCCTAGGAAAATTACTCTTGCATAGCTTGTGTCTAATTGATGGATCTTGGTTATATAACAAGTTGTCATCTTCAGGAATGTAAATTTGATCTTTTACTATATATATATATATATATGAGAACGGATATCATTGCAAAATTTGATGGGCTCTATTGCAAGCAATAGTGACTTTGTTGAAAACATGACTATGGAGTATAGTCATGGATTGAAGAAATGCCTGGACAGTGGTTGATTTTGATAGTAACAGATTGGAATTGGGGATTGTTTGTAAATTGTTATAAAATGCATAATGTGGGAACAATGCCTGTTACAAATCATATGGAAAACTTACTTTTTTCTATAGCACTATGTTAAGTTTTTTATTAATGAACAGTAAACTAGTTAAATGTACATGGATTGTTATTTAGGCAAATGATTGTTGATTGGATGGTGCATCTAGTCTTATTGCAGAATATTTTATGGATCGCTTGATTAATTTCATGAACAATAATAGTTTTCTTCCCCTTCCATGATCTCAGTTTCCGCTAATTACAAACCCTTTACATATTCCATATCCTTCTTCACCCCCTATTCTGAAATTGATTATAGCCAAGGGAAGTTCTGTGTTGAGATATATAAAAGTGGCATTGTTTTGCATGAATTGCAATGATGTTTTATTGGCTTGTCTTACAATTGATTGTTGTTGTCATTGAGTAGTGACCATTTCTTCTCCCCTTTCATTAAATCATTTTTTTTCGCTAATTAAAAACCCCTCATGTATCCCTGAACCCTTTTTCACCCCCTTGCTCATTGATTAACATTAAAACAATTATATGGATTGGATTACATGAGCCTGATACATTCCAAGCCAAATCTATTTCGTATTTTTAAGAGTTGTCATGAATGATTATTTAAAAGACTATTTTCTAATCAATTACACATGCAGGATGAGTTTTTTCAGTCAGGGAAGCCATGGCCGAGGAAACAGAGGTAGAGGTAACTGGAACTGAGGCCCAAGAAGGCCCAGGTTCTCCATACATTTTGATGTTGATTCATAAGAGCTTGGCCAATTGTTTCACGCTAGATTCTTTAACTGGATTGGGCAGGGAATAGTATAACCTAGGCCTAAAAGGCCTCCTTTCCAAGCCCCACAAGCCCACTGTATCCTTGCACCTCCTCATGTCTCCTTACAACCCGAGGTCCCTGAAAATCATGGATGGCAGGAGATTGTCCACCCGACAGTCTCCCAACATCGTGGCTGGCCCAAATTGACCTTGCTTGCTCCTCCACATTTGAACCCCATTGTCCAAGATGCCCCTAACCACTCACCTATGCAATCCTCCCATTCTAGCAAGAAACTGAAGACTGAAGCCCACCATGCATTTGATAAAAGAAAATCCACTGCTGCCCCTTCTTCACCCTCCATTGATTCTGACAAATCTGTGTCTTCACAGATTCATTTGAGGAACGATTTCTCCCATGTGATTAGTGAGATAAATCCTAAAGGATCCGCCCAACCTAAGGAAAATTCGGGAAAATCAAGAGGTGACAAGAGAAACCAAGGAAGGGTTGCATCACTGACTCGAAAATATGGCTTTTGAATTTAATGTTATCTATTGTTTTATGACAGTTTACTTCATGGATTTTGGACAACATATTTTATTTTGGATATATGAGTATTATTTTGAAATATTTTCAAATTTCATGAGCTAAAATTGCCAAAAGTAAATATGTTTAGGGGAGGCACAAGGAGGTGTGTTTTCTTAACTAATGGTTATGTTATAATTGTTATGATTGTTATGAACTAAAAGGAGTCACAAGGGATCCTACCTACTAGTTATTATTTATTTATGAACCTATTATGATTATTACTTTTCCCCCCTAACTAAAGTTAGTTGAGTCTTTAGTTAGCTTAACTAATGATTTGGTTCAACTACTTCAACCAATTCTAATTTGTTAAAAGCAAAAGAAAAGGGAGGAACAAGAGAAGGATAGAAGCAGAAGGATGCTAAGGTTTTCTCTTTAAGTTTATGTTGAGATAGTTCAGTGTTCATTCATTCACATATTCATCACAGCCTAATTCTCTTTTGTGATAGCATGGTCTTATTGTAGACAACAATATTCAGGGTTGAATCAAATCATTTAGACACTTGTTTTTCAGAGGTGTTGATCTATCTTTGATAGTCTGTGTAGACTTGTTTGTTTGTAAATTAATTTTCATGACTGATAAAGGATATTGTGGAGAGTCGAGTGGGAAACAATCTATGGCAATATGATCTAGCTTTTAGAGTTCAGTTTTGGTTTTCTGTCAGAGGTCCTTTTGTATGTTCCATTGGGGATGTCTAAGTTTGACTTTCGTCCAAGATTTCTTTATGAGATTTTGTAAATAAAATGACTCTTTGGTGAATTGGAATGAAATAAAGGATTTCTTTATGTCTCAATTACCTTTATCATCATCTTGGTGTCTTTACTTTTGTTATTACATTTATTTCGGCAACTATTATGTTCAGAAAATTACATAAAAAGTGAATTTCCAGCAAGCTTTTTGTTGATAAAAGACTATCCTAAGCACTCGTAATTAATACTTGTGAGTTAGGATATTACTTTGTTGGCTATACACATAGGGTGATATTCCCGTCTACTTTTATTTAGCCAAGTAAAGTCTGAAAATGGTTGAGTAAGATCAATTCATATCTTTTCCTCAACAAAGCCTTATGCTGAAAATTCATGTCACTTATGGTTTCACATTTGCAAAGTTGGTTGCATAGACACTTGTACAATTAACATAGTGATGTCATCAATACTTCTACGTAGGTGTATATTGCATAGAGGGGATTCTTTGTCTATTTATCACTTGGTCTATATTCAAATATTGTGAGGAGAATGGTTACGTCTTCTCTTCCTACACTACTGTAGTTTTGCATCTCTCATCATGTTTGATAGTGTGTGCTCTATGCATAATACAATTACTTGGTTTATTAAATTTTGCAATCGAAATTTCTTTGCAATGGTTCTAGATGTAGGTTGTTTTCTGCTAAATCAGAGAAAATCAATTTACCATAAATAAATGACCTATATGGAAAGTTACATTGCTTGTCACAATCAAGGATGCATAACTGTTGGAAGTGCAGTGGTACGAAAGTGTAGCAATGCGGTAGGATTACCCGTGTGTGTTTGCAACACAAGGATTAAAAATATATTGTCTGAGGTAGACCAAGTATAGGTATGAACATTTAGTGGCACTCGGTGCAAGCATGTATTGGGCACTTTGGCAGTGGCATAGGAATATCGCTAGCACAATGAGTACTTTGTATTTTTAATGCTTGTGCAGATAATTCATGCTGCTTATTATTGTGTATTTTCTCACCAATGCAAAACCTTTGTCCAACCTCAAAAGTATCGAAGTAAGAAGGATTTTGACTAGAAAATTATCCACAAAGTATCCAAGACAAATACATCTAAGACTTGGCATTACAAAAAAACCAAGAGCAAGATGTGAGTATGCTAAACTGTGTTTTACACATATATAGGTTAGACCATCGATCAATTTACAGATAAGAAACACATTTGCTTCGCCCTTATTCTATATGCATCACCTTTCCTCTTAGTGCATGGCCTTTAGT
>JASDQU010754989.1:10134-21328 GCA_032191745.1 Picea mariana | reverse complement strand
AGAGTTGAGTGGCCAACAATCTGTGGCAAGTTGATCCATCTTTTAGAGTTTAGTTTTGGTTTTCTGTCATAGGTCCTTTTGTATGTTCCATTAGGGATGTCTAAGTTTGAATTTGGTGCAAGATTTATGAATGAGATTTTGTAAAGAAAATGACTCTTTGGTGAATTGGAATGAAATAAAGGATTGCTTTATGTCTCAATTGTCTTGATTATCATCTTGGTGTCTTTACTTTTGTTCATATATTTATTTCATCAACTATTATGTTCATAAAATTACATAAAAAGTGAATTTCCAACAAGCTTTTTGTTGATAAAAGACTAGCCTAAGCACTCGTAATTAATACTTGTGAGTTAGGATATTATTTTGTTGGCTATAAACATAGGAAAATATTCTCGTCTACTTTTCTTTAGCCAAGTAAAGTATGAAAAGGATTGATTAAGATCAAGTCATATCTTTTCCTCAACATTTATTTGGCGACCATACTAGGGAGATCTTCAATATCTCTCTGGTTAAATTTTTATACTCGATTTTTCATCCATACATCTTTCTTTTCTAAATTTGATTCTTTGATTATTTTTGCTATTAATGACTTTTCCTGTTGCAAGGTAGCCCAATATTGAGCCCGGTCTTCAAGACCAGACCAAAATTTCTTTGAATTTTTTAACACCATTCTAGACACTGCTAATACCCATGCCAAACTTAACCATTCTTGGGTAGCAATTGAGCGAGATATTAGTGCTCAAGAACGATTGGAGGCTAGACGTAGACAACCTAAAAATTAGTAGAAACCTTTTGTTTCTTCAGTTTTGGCCTTTCTTTCATGTATTTATATCCTCGTGCTTCTAGAAGAAGAAGAGGCCTGTCACCTGCAATCAATCCTTTTGCTGAAATAGGAAGAAGAAATGTTGTGTTATATTGCCAACAAAGTGCTCTAAGGAGAAATTTATTTAATTCATCTAGTTCATCTATCTTTTCCTTATCTATCATCTATAAGATGACATCTAGTGGTGGATCTGGTGGCACTAGAAGTGATCCATCTTCCCAATATTCATTGTCATCAGTGATTGTTATCTTTTACAGCCACCATATCCCTGTCCAATCTACTACAAACCCCACTAAAGTCATTAAAAAGTATGGGCTTTTTCAGTTCGAAGAGGATGCCACAACTCCACCATGGCATGTGTCTTCTCCTCTTAACTTAGCACCTGCTACACGCCCACTTCCGAAGTTTAAAGAGCACTTGCCTAGGTTTTTAGGAAATAACACTGTTAGTACTAACAAACACCTAGTGGCATTTTCTAATGCTTGCCATAACATAGGGGCTAACGACAATGACACTTGCATGCGCTTGTTTGTCAATTCCTTGGAAGGAAAGGGCTATGCCCAACTTCTTTGACCTCCCTCCTAATATCTTGTCTACTTGGGAGGAGTTAATCTATTGGTTCCAATCCACGTATGGGCAATCCAATAGCCTTGTCGAGAAGTTAATGGAATACAATAATGTTGCTTACAAAGATGGTGAGACCATCAGGTCTTTCAACTTGCGTTTCACTAAGTTGTATAGTCAAATTCCTGAACTTATCCACCCTCATAACCAAGATGCTTTCATGCATTAATACAATGCATTTACCTCTCCCTACCATCATAGGATTGAGGAAAAGGCCATTGATAATCTCGGTTCTACCCTGCACACTTTCTCGGAATATGAGGAACAAATTGAAAGGATTGGTCTACCCCAGGGATAATTGATTGGGAAAACATATATGTACGATCTCCTACAATGAGTGCAATATATGAATAATCATATGATAACATTTGAGAGGAAGGGTATTGTCTCCCATCTCACCCCTATAGATTCATCCTCTTCTGCCCCTCCTTTTAGAATTCTGGTTGAAAACAATTTTCAGCCCAAAGCTATCTTGCCTAGGAGTTGGTGTAATTTTTGTGAGGAGCACCATGAAGAAACCACGTGTCAGGTAAAGAATAGTGCCAAGGATAAGGTCTTTGGTAAAAGAATAGAAGCTACTATTGTTGTTCTATATTTTTCCGATCCAAAAGATGTCATGGTGATCAACACTATAAACAAATCCTATTCCCCAAAAGGCAAGTTTGACCCTCCTCATAGTTCTTCTAGCCCGAGTTCATCCTCAACCGCTGTTGCGCCCCAGGTTCCTAAAATTATTGAGAGTCAAGGAATCACCCCCTGTCCCCCCTCTTCCAAATACAATATCCTGAATCAATTGGCCAACATCAAAGAAGATGAATCCCTCCTAGACATGGTTGTCGTACCTAAACAACAGATGCATCTGAAACAATTCATGGAAGGAAAATCTTCTATTGTAGCCAATATTTCCAAATAGGTTGACGAAGAGGATTCTTTTGTAAATAAAGTAGGTGTACATAATTTTAGATACCCTATAAAAAAAAACCCTTTTTACATTTATGTAAATATCATGGATAAGATTTCCCATTGTTGTCTCATTGATGGTGTTTCGGGCCCAAGTGTCATGTCGAAGATTATTATGGAAGATATAGGCTTGTCGTGTACAAACGAAAATTCCAGAAGAATGATTTCCTATAATAGTATACAAAAAACAACCATAGGTGAGATTAAATATGTAACCTTGGTTTTATGCGCTCATCCTGAGATAAGGACATCCTTCAACATTCAGGTGATTGAGATGCATGTGAGTAATTATTCAATTATCTTGGGAAGATATTGGAAATCCCTAATAGGTGGTTACCTCTCACTCGACGAGACACATTTATCCGTTCCCTGGAATGGTAAGAACATTATAGTCCATAGAGAAGGAAGAATTTCACCCTACATAGAGAGTGTTCCGCAATCTAGCGTACACTATATCAAAGAAGAGGTAGGAGTATATTCCATCTTTGTTGAAGAGGATAATATTCCTCTGGAAGGAATTGATTCAGATGATGAATTATGGAATATGCACTTCGATGGTTCATGCTCTAGTGAAGGTAATGTGGGTGGCATTATCTTGGTTTCTCCTGCAAGGAAAATTCATAATCTATCATACAGATTGGAGTTTTCTTGTTCAAACAATGACGTTGAGTTCAAAGCCTTGTTGTTAGGCATTGAGAACGCCCTTAATATTGGTTGTGGTCACCTTTCAGTTTTTAGAAATTCTGAGCTTGTTGTGAACCTGGTACGTAAGACTTGCTCTCCTAGCGACAAGAGATCAAAACAATATTCCCAAACTGTTTGGACTCTTGCCTCGAACCTCCTATATTTTAACATCACTCATGTTAATAAGGAGTTGAATTCAATAGTTGATCGGTTAGCTATCTTTGCAGCATCACCTACTCAACAAATCTTGCTTTGCTAGCCTGATTATACTTTTCAATCTCTCGATCATTCATATATTCTTGACTATGTAGGATCTTGGAAGGCACTCCCCGGCGATGAGAGAATTTGTGCTATCTCCCAAGATGAACCTCTTAAGACCAGGGAAATTATATCCACAAAAAATAATAGGATTCTTGATGGCTTGAATCCTCCTAAGAGTTCATTTTCATTGAGTGTTGGAGGTGACGAATAAAAGCAGAAGGAAGAGGAGTTACAAATGGAGGTGGTTGAAGCCATCTCCATGAAAATTAGGACAGCTGGATCTTCATCGAACGTTGAAATAAATGTCCAGGGTTCTAATAAAAAAGAGATGAGGTCTGTTGAGTTACTTGGTGGATTTCAAAAGTTTTTTTCTTGGTTTAACATGGATCCTCTTGGTTTTGATCCAGGTCTTGTTCAAAATACTATGAAACCAGCCAGGAAAAAAAAAAAGACTTGTTAACTCTTCACTAAAAGAAACCTTTCAAAAGGAGATGAGATATTTCTTAAGGACTGAAATGTTTTCTTTAGCCCTCCCTGGATGGGTTTCAAATTGGGAACCTTCTTTGAAGAACAATGGTAATATTAGAACTTGCGTTAGTCTTCGAACTTTTAGAAAAGAAATTATGAGAAACCCACTACTTCCTCTCAATATGAAAATGTTTTAGCAACAGGTTGTAGAGTTACACTTGGAGCTGTTACTTGACAGTTTGTTTGGTTGCAGTAAAATCAAGGTAGAAGGGGAAAATATTCACAAAACCACTTTCATTACTAATTATGATATTATGAATTACAACTGCATGCCTTCTAGTTTATTTGATACAGGTGTCACCTTAAAAGGGCCTATACACTCAACTTTCAATGAATGTGTCAGTCTCCATGCCTATCTTGATGGTTTAATCATATGGGCCAAAAGGATGATAGTTACGTCAGAATTTAAAGTGTTGGTTTATTTCTAGTTTACTTTTATCTTGGACACTATCTCAAGAATTTTAAGGGAATTACACCGACAATGATTTTCTCATAGCATTAAGAGTCCTTGCTTAAAGTATTGCGAGGGACCAACGTGAAAGGGTTTTTTTTCCTTGCCGATTGGATTCTTCTGAATACTAGTAGCTTAGCTACGCTTTCAATTTTTGTGCTTCTTTTCCTCTTTACAACACTTTGATTTATGCTTTCCGAGTCAAGTTTTTATTTTCTTGCTGCGTTTTATTTCTGTCTTTTAGTGTTGTTGTTCTTGTTTTTTTTTTTTTTTTCTGCATTATTACTTCAATTGCATTTTTTGTCTTTATCATCTCTTAAGCATGATAGAATGTTGGATAAAATCTACCACAGTGACACTCCTATGAAGCATTTTTATTCAATAACAATCAAACGTACATAGTTGATATGATTTCTTCTCGGAAGGGCCCTTGAAATTGTTACATTTTTCGCTGTTGTCTTATAAAGAATTGGCTGCCCCGCTTCTTCTTGCCTTTTCTCCATCCATCGAGATATTAAGAGAAAGTCTATAATTCTTCCTCCTTAAGGGATAAATGATTATGCATACAGTGGTTAAACCCCTCATACTTAACACTTTCCATAAATTATTCCCAAATTCCCAGTCATCTCTCCATTAAATATGGTCACTTCCCCCCTGTTGCATAATCATTCGAGTGATGTCTTCCTAAGATTATTGTTCTTGGTCTGTGAAAACATGAGTTCCGAGTTCTAAATATGTTACAAACAAATTTTTCTATGGATTCACCAGTTTGTTGATGATTGAAAACGTCAACATAATTTCTCTGCAAAGTATTGCTAAAGCCCATTATTATATAAGACTAATTAATACTAGTAGGTGGGACCCACTTGAACTGGAAGATCAGATCTGTTCATTTTCGATGTTTTGATGATGTGCTACAAAGGTTTACATGGTTGATGAGATTTTGTTTCCATTGGTATGAGCCGAGATTTGATATGTTGTTCCTTCATGTTACTGCAACCTACTATTCATTTATGGTATTTATTCTTTTTGCACCTACACAACAAACATGTTAGCGAATTTATATGAAAGACAATTAGAGGAAGGAAAAATACTATAACACATGGAAGAAAGGGACCTAGTTCTGCAATACCACATGCATGAAAATATTTGTTGATTGTTGTTGAACCCTAGCTAATGAGAAAATGGCTATGAAATTGTGTGAATTACATTTTTATATGGATATGGTTGAAACGTTGGTGGTGCACTTGGCAAGTGTTATTGTAAATGGTCATGCAATGGGAAATGGAATTATCTAACCGATTTACATGTGGTATTTGATAGTTTGAGTGTTGAGGGAACTATTGACAAGTTAATGGTGCTATTGGTTATGTAATGACTGAATTATATGGCATTCAAATTATATTATGGTGTAAGTCATGCTATGGGGTTTTAATATGGTGATAGTCTCGATACATGTTGATTAATGGTGTTAATGGAGAATTGTTGTCATGTACTATTTGAGTTAATGAGGTATGGGTGGAGGCGATGAGAATTTACTACACATCACCTCTACCCTTCCCATTGGCCGCCACCCTAATCAGACTATTGTTTGATCTTGCTACTATGTTCATGCTCCAGAATTTTAGCATGGTGAAACCACTCAACCACCTCTTGTATTAAGGATTTCGATTCACATGTATGTGCTTTTTTTATCCATTCTTGACTTCACTCTAGTTATGAAATGATTGTTGGTTCAGATGTATGGGTTTGTGTTTCTCTTGAGTGTTGCAACTGTGAGAAATTTTAAAAAATGAATGGTTCTTCCTGCATTTTTTTGAGTTTGTAGAAGTTATCAGTCTCCCTGATGGTAGCTCTCTATTACTATTGGCTTAGTTGGAGTTCTTTTGGTTTTTGAGTTACTTGGACGACTTTCCCCACCCGTGCGCATCACTTGTCCAGTATCTATTTTTTTGGGGGGGGGGTTTAACGGTTGGAAGCATCATTCATCACTGCTTTTGTTTATTGGAGAAGTGGTCGATTTCCTCATCAAAATCCATGAAATGGCTCTCATGTTCTTGCTCGACCTTGTCATCACCTTAGTACTAGGGTTTATTTAAGAACCACAAAGGTTACACCTTGTGTGCATTAATCTTTGCTATCAATCGGTTGGGGCCTCGCTCCTATGTGATAACCCTCCCGTCTTAGACTTGAGATATATCCACAAACAAATTGTGGTTCCTTCTATGCATGCATTACTGGTATCAGGGTTTGTCACCATTAAAATAAGTTGGCTCCAGCTGTCCCATGTTAATTATCGTGCAGACCGTTAAATATACAAGTTTGAAGGTGACATGGAGCACCAGCCTTGCCTGTAGGGTTTACCACTTGTGTGTTGGATGGCCTTATATCACCAACCATTTTGAGTACAGATCTGTCCAGTTATTTAACTAACAGTCGTGATAGTTGAGCATTCAGTTATTGTTATCTGATATCAAGGATAAACCCTTCATTGCCAATTACAACTTCACAAAATGCTGTCACTCTTCTCTTATCAATAATCAGTATTGGAACATCCTCTGCCCCAATTCAATGGGATGTGTTGGTATGCATAGCTACTACAGATGTTCACTTGATTGATTTTGTCATATAGTGGTGAATTGTTGATTGATATGCAATCACTAGTAATTGCACTTATGGAGTTTTGAATGATGGTTGGCATTGGTTACAAATGTTGAGTGTTGTTCACACATGTTGCGCTCTGTGAATGATGTTTTGCAAAGTGAATTATTGGGTGAGGTAACTGTGGTATTATTTGGGTACAAATGATTATTGGACTGGATATATCTACTGCATCTTTTCATTTGTTGGTTGAATAAGCCCAAGTATGCATAGCCTGTTCAACCACGAGTGACTAAATCAATAGCTCAACATGATATACTGAGTTATATCATGATCATATATTTGTTGTTGATTATTGGAAATGTTACACTATGGGATTTTGTCAGTTGTGCTTTGTGTGTAGTATGGATGACTTGTTTTCATACTCAGTGATACCCACTGAGTTTTAAGTGCTTTATTTATCACAATTGGCCACTGTTGATGAAAACCGTGTTGGGTAGGTGGCTCAGCTTTTAAGTCACATTGGATTGTTTGTTTACAAGGGAAGAACTACATTTCCTAGGAAAATTACTCTTGCATAGCTTGTGTCTAATTGATGGATCTTGGTTATATAACAAGTTGTCATCTTCAGGAATGTAAATTTGATCTTTTACTATATATATATATGAGAACGGATATCATTGCAAAATTTGATGGGCTCTATTGCAAGCAATAGTGACTTCGTTGAAAACATGACTATGGAGTATAGTCATGGATTGAATAAATGCCTGGACAGTGGTTGATTTTGATAGTAACAAATTGGAATTGGGGTTTGTTTGTAAATTGTTATAAAATGAATAATGTGGGAACAATGCCTGTTACAAATCATATGGAAAACTTACTTTTTTGCAATAGCACTATGTTAAGTTTTTGATTAATGAATAGTAAACTAGTTAAATGTACGGGGATTGTTATTTAGGCAAATGATTGTTGATTGGATGGTGCATCTAGTCTTATTGCAGAATATTTTATGGATCACTTGATTAATTTCATGAACAATAATCGTTTTCTTCCCCTTCCATGATCTCAGTTTCTGCTAATTACAAACCCTTTACATATTCCATATCCTTCTTCACCCCCTATTCTGAAATTGATTACAGCCAAGGGAAGTTCTGTGTTGAGATATATGAAAGTGGCATTGTTTTGCGTGAATTGCAACGATGTTTTATTGGCTTGTCTTACAGTTGATTGTTGTTGTCATTGAGTAGTGACCATTTCTTCTCCCCTTTCATTATATCATTTTTTTTCGCTAATTAAAAACCCCTCATGTATCCTTGAACCCTTTTTCACCCCCTTGCTCATTGATTAACATTAAAACAATTATATGGATTGGATTACATGAGCCTGATACATTTTGAGCCAAATCTATTTCGTATTTTTAAGAGTTGTCATGAATGATTATTTAAAATACTATTTGCTAATCAATTACACATGCAGGATGAGTTTTTTCAGTCAGGGAAGCCATGGCCGAGGAAACAGAGGTAGAGGTAACTGGAACTGAGGCCCAAGAAGGCCCAAGTTCTCCATACATTTTGATGTTGATTCATAAGAGCTTGGCCAATTGTTTCACGCTAGATTCTTTAACTGGATTGGGCAGGGAATAGTATAACCTAGGCCTAAAAGGACTCCTTTCCAAGCCCCACAATCCCACTGTATCCTTGTACCTCCTCATGTCTCCTTACAACCTGAGGTCCCTGAAAATCATGGATGGCAGGAGATTGTCCACCCGACAACCTCCCAACATCGTGGCTGGCCCAAATTGACCTTGCTTGCTCCTCCACATTTGAACCCCATTGTCCAAGATGCCCCTAACCACTCACCTGTGAAATCCTCCCATTCTAGCAAGAAACTAAAGACTGAAGCCCACCATGCATTTGATAAAGGAAAATCCACTGCTGCCCCTTCTTCACCCTCCATTGATTTTGACAAACTTGTGTCTTCACAGATGCATTTGAGGGACGATTTCTCCCATGTGATTAGTGAGATAAATCTTAAAGGATCCGCCCAACCTAAGGAAAATTTGGGAAAATCAAGAGGTGACAGGAGCAACCAAGGAAGGTTTGCATCACAGACTCGAAAATATGGCTTTTGAATTTAATGTTATCTATTGTTTTATGACAGTTGACTTCATAGATTTTGGACAACATATTTTATTTTGGATATATGAGTATTATTTTGAAATATTTTCAAATTTCATGAGCTAAAATTTCCAAAAGTAAATATGTTGAGGGGAGGCACAAGGAGGTGTGTTTTCTTAACTAATGGTTATGTTATAATTGTTATGATTGTTATGAACTAAAAGGAGTCACAAGGGATCCTACCTACTAGTTATTATTTATTTATGAACCTATTACGATTATTACTTTTCCTCCCTAACTAAAGTTAGTTGAGTCTTTAGTTAGCTTAACTAATGAGTTGGTTCAACTACTTCAACCAATTCTAATTTGTTAAAAGCAAAAGAAAAGGGAGGAACAAGAGAAGGATAGAAGCAGAAGGATGCTAAGGTTTTCTCTTTGAGTTTATGTTGAGATAGTTCAGTGTTAATTCATTCACATATTCATCACAGCCTAATTCTCTTTTGTGATAGCATGGTCTTATTATAGACAACAATATTTAGGGTTGAATCAAATCATTTAGACACTTGTTTTTCAAAGGTGTTGATCTATCTTTGATAGTCTGTGTAGACTTGTTTGTTTGTAAATTAATTTTCATGACTGATAAAGGATATTGTGGAGAGTTGAGTGGGAAACATTCTATGGCAATATGATCTAGCTTTTAGAGTTCAGTTTTGGTTTTCTATCAGAGGTCCTTTTGTATGTTCCATTGAGGATGTCTAAGTTTGACTTTCGTCCAAGATTTCTTTATGAGATTTTGTAAATAAAATGACTCTTTGGTGAATTGGAATGAAATAAAGGATTTCTTTATGTCTCAATTACCTTTATCATCATCTTGGTGTCTTTAATTTTGTTATTACATTTATTTCGGCAACTATTATGTTCAAAAAATTACATAAAAAGTGAATTTCCAGCAAGCTTTTTGTTGTTAAAAGACTATCCTAAGCACTCGTAATTAATACTTGTGAGTTAGGATATTACTTTGTTGGCTATACACATAGGGTGATATTCCCATCTACTTTTATTTAGCGAAGTAAATTCTGAAAATGGTTGAGTAATATCAATTCATATCTTTTCCTCAACAAAGCCTTACGCTGAAAATTCATGTCACTTATGGTTTCACATTTGCAAAGTTGGTTGCATAGACACTTGTACAATTAACATAGTGATGTCATCAATACTTCTACATAGGTGTATATTGCATAGAGGGGATTCTTTGTCTATTTATCACTTGGTCTATATTAAAATATTGTGAGGAGAATGGTTACGTCTTCTCTTCCTACACTACCATAGTTTTGCATCTCTCATCATGTTTGATAGTGTGTGCTCTATGCATAATACAATTACTTGGTTTATTAAATTTTGCAATCGAAATTTCTTTGCAATGGTTCTAGATGTAGGTTGTTTTCTGCTATATCATAGAAAATCAATTTACCATAAATAAATGACCTATATGGAAAGTTACATTTCTTGTCACAATCAAGGATGCATAACTATTGAAAGTGCAGTGGTACAAAAGTGTAGCAATGCGGTAGGATTACCCGTGTGTGTTTGCAACACAAGGATTAAAAATATATTCTCTGAGGTAGACCAAGTATAGGTATGAACATTTAGTGGCACTCGGTGCAAGCATGTATTGGGCACTTTGGCAGTGGCATAGGAATATCGCTAGCACAATGAGTACTTTGTATTTTTAACGCTTGTGCAGATAATTCATGCTGCTTATTATTGTGTAGTTTCTCACCAATGCAAAACCTTTGTCCAACCTCAAAAGTATCGAAGTAAGAAGGATTTTGACTAGAAAATTATCCACAAAGTATCCAAGACAAATACATCGAAGACTTGGCATTACAAAAAAACCAAGAGCAAGATGTGAGTATGCTAAACTGTGTTTTACACATATATAGGTTAGACCATCGATCAATTTACAGATAAGAAACACATTTGCTTCGCCCTTATTCTATATGCATCACCTTTCCTCTTAGTGCATGGCCTTTAGTGAAAGTGTGTGTTGTATGCATAGTACAATTACTTGGTTTTATTCAAACTTGCATTGGCAATGGTGTGGTTTTTAAGCAATACCAATCCTCTTTTATCAGCTGTGTTGCT
>JASDQU010754988.1:15690-36690 GCA_032191745.1 Picea mariana | reverse complement strand
AAAGTCCTAGACATCCAAAAACCTAACCCTAGGAGATGAAGCGCCAAAAGTCATGTGGGCCCCGTTTGGGTAAGTGAGTACATCAACTTTTCGGGGTCGTAACATTTGCATACGATCTCCATTTTAGGCATGTGATAGCTCGTTGGAAAGGTATTGTCGAGGAGATTCATTTTGGGGGCTAAATTATGCCTTTGGATATCATTGAGAACCTCGATCTCGAAAAACCTTCATTTGGACCCTCAAAATGGCCCCGGAAGTTAAAACCTGCTAAAAATAGTAAATTGCCAAAATGGCCAGAAAACTGTTTTGAGCCATTTGGAAAAGGTGGGTGGCCACCGATATCCACCTGGATCAAACCCCCTATTCTCAGGCTCCAACTTGAAGGAAGATACAACTCCCTAAATTCTCTGGCTCCAACCAAAAGGAGGCTAGAACCCCTTGAGTTATATGGCTCCAACCGGAAGGTGGCTACAACCACCTATCATTTACTTGTCCTACCACCCTGAAATATAAGTGTAGACCAACTGTCACTATCACAAAATCTGATACTATCATTGCCTTTGTCACGTTTTCTATGCCACTGTCTTTGTCACTGTCTCTATCTCTGTCACTATCTTTGTCATTTTCTTTGTCTCTGTCACTATCTTTGTCATTGTCTTTGTTTCTGTCACTGTCTATGTCACTGTCTCATCAACCAAATAAAGATGTACCATACCATACATCAACTGTATACCAACATACATATTGTCTCATGCATCAATCAAGAAGCAAAGATACATCAATAAGGAATAGTGAATCATGAACTAGAGCATAAACCATGTGTAACATGTACCATATAACATACTATCAACCATATGAAAATATGTACCATATCATCAATGCAGTATCTTAAAGAACCAATGCATCTATTTCATGCATTTGAGTTCTCTAGATCCAACCTAAAGGTGGCTACAACCACCTATCCTTTCCCCGTCCTGCTGCCTTGAAATATAAGTGTATACCAACTACCACTATCACAAACTCTGCTACTACCAATACCTCTATCACTATGTCTCTTCCATTGTCTCTGTCACTGTCTTTGTCTCTGTCAATATCTTTGTCTCTATCATTGTCACTGTCTCTATCATTATCTTTGTCTCTGTCACTATCTCATCAACCTCTATCTTCTCATCAACCAACGAATCCTATACCATACCATACATCAAATGTATACCAACATACATATTGTCTCATGCATCAATCATGAACCAAATATACATCAATAAGGAATAGTGAATCATGAACTAGAGCATCAACCATGTGTAACCTATACCATATACCATACTATCAACCATATGCAAATATGTACCATATAATCAATGTAGAATCTCAAAGAACCAATGCATCTCTTTCATGCATATGACACCATACAAAATGAATATGCCTCCACCAGGTACAAACAACACAAAGATATGAACTATAAGAACCATGTCATACATTGAACCATATATAAGAGTGTTCCTCACTCAACCAAGATATACCATATCCAAGTACCAAACCAACCATACAAAGTATGCCTCAAGCATACACCATATCATGACAAGAAGTAACCATCAAAACAAGTATACAACCATACCAATACCTTTGTAGCTGACCTGGAACTCTGAGATGTTGACCTATAAACTTCCTTCAGACTTTAGGGAGATGGTACCAACATTTATTCAACCATTCATGAGCCTTTTTATAGATACATGACTTTCTCTTCTACTTCCCACGTATATACATGTGTTTCTCCACTGTAGCCCACATACATACACTCCCTTTATAACCTACAACCCTTGTATACCTCAGAAACTAGGGTTTGTTGCAACTCTTAAACTTTCTCCTTCGACCTTCCTTTGCTACCTCAGAAAATTACGCTACAACCTTAGCAAAAGATCACTAGATCACAAGAAAGATAAGCAATGAATAAGTTTGTGAGTGGACTTATGAGTGACTCCTTGAGGTGTATTTATACTTTTGCTAGGTAAATACTCTCCTTAATTTAGGGATTCTACGGTTTTCTTCTTACAACAAATTTACCCTTTCATTCAGAACTTGTAACCAACTAGAGGCTTTTTGACAACTTCTTCGGGGCTTACAAATTCACAAAGTCATATCTCCCTAACCATGAGGAACTACGTGGAGTTCCACATATCAACGAAAATGGCATGATCAATACTATCCATTTATGAGTGACTTTCCTTCATTTTATCTGTCCTTCATGTCCATATTCCTCATTCAACTTCAAGTACCAAAACCATATTGTCGGGGCTTCTTCAAGGTTTGACATCAATGACAACCAAGCTATCAACAATATCCCCCTTTAGCATTGATGACAACACTTAGGCGTGTCAATAATTATGCCCATTCTCCCCCTATGACCATCACTCCCCCTATCTGCATGATTCTCTCTCTATCTCCATGCCTTGCTCTATCTCTCCCCTTTTAACATCAATGGAAAAGTTTAATCCTCCTCTTGGGGATTATCCCCCGGTGTATAGGCTTATGTTATCTTTGTTGACCTTTCTCTTCATAGTGCTTCCTCGTGTAACTCTATGATGTATATGAAAAGCATTCAAAATAATTCTTTTACTTGAACTCTTCAAGACTTATGTTTCTCTCCCCCTATCTTGTTAAGTTTGATGTCGTGTGGATCACTATGGGGAATAAACTACTCCAAGTTTCTATCACAGATACTCAAAAGGTTCCCTTGCAAGCGGTTTGGTGAAGATATATGCGATCTTCTCTTTTTTCTCGACATACTCTAGCTTGATGTTATTCTATGTAGATGTTTCCCCTATAAAGTGATACTTCATCATAATGTGCTTCGTCTTAGAATAAATCATTGAATTCCTGGATATACTAAGGGTGTTGGTGTTGTCACAAAATATTGAAATGGGATCATCACACTTTACTTGTATATCCTGCAGAGTTTTCTTCATCCAAAGTACTTGAGTACAGCATGTTGTTGTTGCAATGTATTATGCTTATGTTGTAGAAAAATATATTGATGACTATTCCTTTCTTAACCATGATACCAGACACTCACCCAAGTAGAAAGTTGCTCCACTTGTACTTCTTCTATCATCAATGCAACCTTCCTAATTTGCATCTGTGTGGGTGAAAAAATATAGGTCCTTCCCTTTTGGATACCATAATCCAAACTCTTCTTTACCTTTGAGGTATCTGAATATCATCTTTACTACCATAACATGTGATTCCTTTGGTGTTGCTTGAAACCTTACAAACTGTCCAACTTCCTGCATCACCTATGGTCTGAAATTTTTTACATAGAGTAAGATTCCAATCATCAATATGTATTATCTTTGATATGTATCCTTAGAATCATCATCCTTACTTAACTTACAACTGGTCTTCATAGGAGTACTGACTAGTCTATCATTCCAAACTTCTTTAACATTTCTATGATATACTTGGTCTGGGAGATAAATATACCTTTTATTTCTCTGACATATCTGGACACCCAAAAATAAAGACAACTCTCCAAGCAAAGACATCTCGATTTCATTCTGCATGTATATGGAAACTTTCTGACTCATCCTGTCATCATCACTTCTGAAGATAATATCATCAACATAAACTTCAATTAACAAAATACTATCTTGATTTACCTTTATGTAGATATTGTTGTTTGCATTTCCTTTCTTGAACCCTTGTTGTTGTAGGTATTTGTCCAGTATTGAATACCATGCTCTCGGGGCTTATTTGACACAATATAGGGCCTTCTTCAACCTGCAAACATAGTTTTCTTTCTCTGACAATTGAAATCCTTCTTCCTTCTCGATGTAGACTTCTACCTCTAAATCTTCGTTTAGGAATGTTGATTTCACGTCCATCTGATATACTTTAATATTTTGGAACATGCATAAGCTAGGATCAGTCTGATTGCTTCAATTTTGGCAACTGTGGAAAATTTCTCTTCAAAATGTATACCTTCAACCTGAGCATATCCTTTACATACCAATCTTGTTTTGTACCTAGTAACATGTCCATCCTCATTCAACTTGTTTCCGAAGACCCATTTTGTACCAATGACATTCTTGTTTTCTCGGTCTTGGAACCAGTTCCCATGTGACATTATTCTCTATCTTATCTAACTCTTAATCCATATCTTTTATCCAGTGTTCATATTTGTTGGATTCTTCAAAACTTCTCGGCTCAATAGTAGATAGTAGTGCTATATGTTGTTGTTCTAGTGAGCAGATTCTTCTTCTGGTTTCAACTCCTGCATATTTATTCCCAATAATCTGTTTTGATGGATGATTTTTTGCATTCGACTATTGGGTGTCTTTGGAGGAACTTGAATATCCTGTTGTTCTTTCTCTGCTTATGTCTGCTCTTCTTCTTCATCTACTTCTTCATCTACTTATTCTTCTTTCAAATCTTCTTCGTGATCCCATTCCACTAAATCTTTTCTACTTTCTTTTAGCTTTTGACTATCTGTCTCATCAATTATCACATTGATGATTTATACTATTCTGTTGAGTCTTAGATTGAAGCATTTGTATGCTTTCCTTTTTTTGATTACCCAACCTATATTCCTTTGTCAACTCAAGAATCAAATTTTCCAATTTTGCCATCTTCTCTTTTTATATAGCATTTTCTTCTGAATACTCTGAAGTGCTTCACATTTGTTGGTATTCCTTTCCATAGATCATATGGAGTCTTATCACTGTTATTTATGAGCATCCCTCTATTTTGGATTTGAACTATTGTATATACTGCTTGTACCCAAAAGACATTTGTTAACTTGGAATCCATTAACATGGTTCTGGCCATTTCTTGTATTGTTTTTTTCTTCCTTTCGACAACTCCATTTTGTTGAGGTGTCTTGGCTACTGATAATTACCTTTTTATCCCATGCTCGCTGCATAATTCCATGAATTTATTTGATGTAAATTCTCCTCCATTGTCTAATCTCAAACACTTGATTTTCAACTATGTCTCAGTTTCAACCATCTCTTTGTATGTATTGAAGTTTTTGAATGCCTCTTACTTCTTATTTAGCAAGCAGACTGCATTCATTCTTGTGTAGTCATCAACAAGTAGCATGAGATATTGTTCACCTTTCAATCCCTTCATTCTTGTTGGTCCAAATAGCTCAGTATGTACAATCTCTAGTGGTTTTGTTGTGAAATACTCCTTTGACTTGAACTTTCTCTTGGTATGTTTTCCCTGTAGACAGTTGTTGCATGGAATTTTTGTTGGATTTGAGATCTTGGGCATTTCTCTTACTGCTTCCCTTTTTCTGACTTGCACAAGATTATCAAAATTTATGTCACCCATTCTTCTGTGCCAAATCCAAATTTCATCTTCCTTTCCTAAGCAACATCTTTCCTTTCCTATTTCATTTAGAACATATATGTTGCTTGTATTTATTACAATTGTAGCCACCAACTTGCATGATTTTTCTTTCCTTATCTCACATTTATTTGAGTCAAACACATGTTTGTGTCCTTGATCACACATTTGACTTACACTTAGCAGTTTATATTGCATGTCATTGACCAGTAAAACATTTTCTTTCGTGGCATCCTTACTTTTGAGCTTGATTGTTTCCTTTCCAATAATTCTAGTTGAGTTGTCATTCCCAATTGAAACTAATCCATCTCTTTCCTTCTTCAATGTCATAAATTTGTCTTTATCACTTGTCATATGCTTTGAGCATCTACTTTCAACATACCATCCATGTTTCTTGTGTTGAGCTTGTAGAGAAAGATTGCATTCTTCAATGTTAAATTGATATTGCTTTCTTATACATATCCTTTGTGGTTCTTGCTTTTTCTTTTTAGAGTCATCTTCTTCATTACCTTTATTTTTCTTATAGGGACATTTATTATCAAAATGAAAAAAACTATTTCAATCAAAACATTTCAATGGAATCATACCTTTGTATTTTCTGGTTCCTCTTTTCATCCTTCTAACAAAGTTAGCCACCTCTTCATATTCCTTTGAATCATCGTTGCAGTTATAGTTTGACTTTGAATTTTGTTTATATTTCTTATTTGTCTTCTTGGATGACTTGAATGGTGCTTACTTTGTGACTGGATTGTCTTGCTTTGTCCTCATCTCATAAGTTGTGAGTATCTCGTGCAACTCATCCATGGTCATTGTAGCTAGGTCCACTCTTTCTGCTAGAGAGGAAATTTTTGAATCAAATCTCATTGGTAGAGATCTTAATTCCTTTTTTAACAACAACCTATTTCTTTATCTTGTCTCCCAAGCATTTGATATTGTTTACTATTTCATCGACTCATAGAAAGTAGGTTGATATGTTTTCATCTTCATTCATCTTCAATTGTTCAAACTTGGATATGAAAATATAAGTTTAACTTCCTTAACTTTCGCATCTCCTTCATAGCTAATATTCAGTTTATCCCACATTTATTTTGTGGATTCAGAGTGCATAATATTGGTATGTATTGATTGAGCCACACCATTCTCGATAGCGTTTCTATCCCTTGAATCATTTTCTACGAGATTCTTTCCATCTCTATCTATGGGGGGAGTGGTAGGTTCTTTGTATCCATCTACTATTGATTGCCAAACATCGAATCCTTGTGCTTGTATATAATTTTGTATTCTTCTGCTCCAAAAATCATAGTTCTCACCATCAAACTGTGATACCCCAATCCTAGAATGATCCATGATCTTCTTCCAGAGGTTAGATTGATTCTTGAAGGACCTGTTCTGATACCAATTGTCAGATTACTGAGAGGGGGGGTGAATTAATAATGAACAAGTTTAGTACTTTTAACCACAATATATTCTTCAAAAATTCATTGGTTTATCATTAGCATTCAATATATCATTAGTAGTATAATCATAAACAACATCACATCATAATAGATACACAGTACACCAGAATTTACATGGTAACCCAAATGGGATAAAACCATAGAATGTTTTTGTTATATATCCAAAGAATACATTCATTGGAAGCACCAACTTTCTTATTCTCTAGCTACAACTGGAAGGAGGCTCCAACCCCCTATTCTCAGGCTCCAACCTAAAGGAAGCTACAACTCCCTGAATTCTTTGGCTCCAACCAGAAGGAGGCTACAACCCCCTGAGTTCTTTTACTCCAACCGGAAGGTGGCTACAACCACCTATCCTTCCCATGTCCTGCCGCCCTAAAACATAAGTGTAGACCAACTATCACTATCACAAACTATGATACTATCAGTAACTTTGTCACTTTTTCTCTACCACTATATTTGTTCTTGTCTCTGTCGTTGTTATTGTCTCTGTCACTATCTTTGTCTCTGTCACTGTCTTTGTCATTGTCTCATCAACTTGTATCTGCTCATCAACAAACTAAACATGTACCATACCATACATCAATTGTATACCAACATACATAGTTTTTCATGCATCAATCATGAACCAAAGATACATTAATAAGGAATAGTGAATCATGAACTAGAGAATCAACCATGTGTAACTTGTACCATATAACATATTATTAACCATATGAAAATATTTACGATATCATCAATGTAGTATCTCAAAGAACCAATGCATGTGTTTCATGCATATACCACCATACAACATGAATATGCCTCGATCATGTACAAAAAACTCAAAGATATGAACTATAAGAACCATGTCATACACTGAACCAGATATAACAGTGCACCTCACTCAACCAAGCAACCAACATATACCTTATCCAAGTACCAAACCAACCATACCAAGTATGCATCAAGGATACACCATATCATGACAAGAAGTAACCATCAAAACAAGCATAAAACCATACCAATACCTTTGTAGCTAACTTGAAACTCTGAGATGTTGACCTGTAAACTTCCTTCAGACTTCGAGGACTTGGTACCAACATTTATTCAACCATTCATGAGCCCTTTTACAGATATGTGACTTTCTCTTCTACTTCCCGCGTATATACATGTTTTTCTCCATTGTAGCCCACTTACATACACTCCCTTTATGTCCCACAACCCACGTATACCTCAAAAACTAGGGTTTTATGCAACTCTGAAACTTTTTTCTTTGATCTTCCTTTGCTACCTCAGAAAATGATATTACAACCTTAGCAAACGATCACTAGATCACAAGAAAGATAAGCAATGAATAAGTGTGTGAGTGTACTTGTGAATGACTCATTGAGGTGTATTTATACTTTTGTTAGGTAACTCCTACCCTTAATTTAGGGATTCTAGGGTTTTCTTGTTACAACAACTTTACCCTTTCATTCAGGACTTGTAACCAACTAGGGGATTTTTGGCCACTTCTTTGGTGCTTACAACTTCGCAAAGTCATATCGCCCTAACCGAGAGGAACTGCGTGGTGTTCCATATATCATTGTAAATGGAATGACAAGTAATATCCATTTATGAGTGTCTTTCCTACATTTAATATGTTTTTCATGTCCATATTCCTCATTCAAATTCAAGTACCAAAACCACACCGTCGGGGCTTCTTCAAGGGTTGACATCAATGACAATAAAACTATCAACACTTATGCTAACTCCATTCTTCCACACATGATATAATGAGATGTTACAATGACCTCTCTCCTTTATATACAATCATTGAGGTTCACCATAGAAACCCATCCACAAGTCAATATCAAATTATGATTTCCTTGTGAGTGTGAAACCCCAACACAAGCCCAAAAATCCCATCACCAAACCCATGAAGCCCCCAACCAAATCCAAGGGGTGTTTCACCAAAATGAAAGACTAATATGGTGCCAGTGAATATTCCCACATGCCTGACACCTTGGACTCTTTTGGGAATACCTCCTAAATCTACTTAATCAACACTCCCTCTTAGAAAGGGATGTATCATGTCCACCATCAGTTGGATGTACCTCTAGTAGAAGCATATCTTTCCAAAATCCAAGGTGGTCTACTTCCTCATATGTACTCGAATCCTCTCCCTCACATGATGGAAGTGTATCTAGATATTTTACTATATTACCATCCCATCCATCCCAACTTCTTGTTGTCCAATTTGTCTGACTGTCCACATCCTCAGTCACTAAAGAAAAATCTTTCTAATTGGCCACATACTCGATCACTAAAGTAGATCTCATTTCCCAATTTTTCTGGATGGTTGTGTCCTTGGTCATTAATGCAAAATATATATGACTGGATCCATCCTCGGTCACTAAGGAAAAATCTATCTGACTGGCCACATCCTTGGTCACTAAGGAAAAATATGTCTGATCGATTACATCCTCGATCACTATAGAAAATCCTACTAAAACACATGGATACTCCATACATGTCTCACATGCCCTAGAAGCCTCCTACATATGAAGCTCCTGTTTAGCCTCCTCTATCATAGTAGCATAACCTATTGAAATACATGGATCCTCCATGGATGTCTGATATTCCCTAGAAGCCTCCTGCTTCTGAAGCTCTTGTCTGGCCTCCTCAACCCATGACACTTATCTATCGGCCCTGGAAGATGTCTCTCTCCCATCTGAATTTGAGGGGGAACTCCCTATGGATGATCGTCTCTCTCTATGAGCCAACTAAATCTCTCTTAGTTCAATTCACTTCGAGTCTACATGCTCCATATGAAACCTGAATCCCTCTGAGTCTATACAATCTTGTTATCCATCTGCTCCCTTTGAACCTACTGACCTCCTCTAAATTATGATATATTTTTAACCATCCTAAGAGGCTTCTCCTCCCCATTGGATCTTGAGGGGTGAATCCCTTTGAATTCTATCTCCCTATGAGCCGATATTATTGGTGGGGACACCTGCCTCACCACTCATGGAGCTACCTGCTCCTTCTCATCTGTCTCTCTGCTCCTATTGGCCACAACACTCATAGACTATCCTCTTACCATATATAGGTTTCCCTCCCCAACTCCAAGAACCATTTCTATTCTGAAGTTATACCATATTGGCACAAGTAGTACCTATCCATATCAAAAAAGTACATGATATCCATTCCTCTTAATCTCTGAGACTCAGAGGACACTCCTCCTGAGTTTTGGCACCCACAACACATTCTACACCCTCAATATATCTCATGACTCCAATCGAAATGATACAGTATCGTATCCTCATACTGAATGCCTAGCTCTGGTACCAAGATACCCACATAATTGTGAGTCAGTATGTGTGAGAGTGTCAAACAACTCTCTAGCACCTATGATATGGCAATATGATCCTCTATCCACCAACCATATCTCCCCATTGTACCCAATAAGATCTCCCTCTAGAACATGTCTGCAATCTCATCAACCTCTATTTTGTATGCATGTTTCCTTCTTCCTATTCCCTTCTAGTGTGGACACTCTGAAGCATAGTGCCCAAAATCATGACACTCAAAACATTTTATCTTACTAAGATCCTTCTTCCATCTCAGATCTAGAGATGCTTCCCTCTCAGGAGAAGCCCTTCTCCCTGACAAACCTCTTTTGTCTAGAGAACTCCTTCTACCCTTCCCAGTGTGGGATGCAAGGGCCTGGTTCTCATCACTCCTACTCTTTACCAAACCATCCATATCATCCCTGGATACCAACTAGGTCTCCTCCTAGATGCAATCTATCCATATTCTTTCAAATTATGGAAACTTGTCTCTTGCACAGATCCCCTGCAAAAATGGCTCCCAATACCTAGGAAGACCTCTCAATGCTACACTCACCAACTCAGCATCATGTATTGTCTCACCAATAGATGTGAGTTGATCTCGGATCTGATAAATATTCATGCTATAACTTACAACTATGTCCTCATTGGCCATCCTAACAATTTGAATTTGGTGCTTCAAGTGTAACATCCTGCTAGTATTCTTGTTTTAGTAAAGACCCACGAAAGCATCATTGATATCCTTGGGTTTTTCTTTCTTGACAATGTGAGTAATTAAATGGTCCTTCACAGAGTCTAGTAATAACTGCTTGGCCTTCACTTCCCTCTTCTTGTGGAATTCCAAATCTACTAGATCAGTCAGGATAGGAACCACATCCTCCACATACTCCTTCAGTTCATTTGTCTTTGAAGAGAAGGAGAACCCTTTCCTTCCAAGCCTGGAAGTTGGTTTCCCCTTCCAACCTATCCTCGAGCTTCAATGTATTCATTGTATTCACCATCTTGACCTACCCAGAACAAGAACAAGTACAACACTCTTCTATTGTTGTAGCCAACAAAGTGTCTCAAGATGATCCCCTTCTCTTCAAATCCCAAGCTCTGAAACAATGTCGATTTTCACATGCCACTCTATGCAACTAATTTCATATCTGAGAAATTGCTTCCAGGTGATCTAATTGTCACTCAAAAAATTTACACTGAAATTATTGATTGAAAACATATGCAGCAGAAACAACAAGATCAAAGATGAATCATCAATACACAAGAGACACAATAATTATGTTCTGTAACTTTATCCAATCCTTCAAATATGAGGACAAAAACTAGTCCTCTCAACCAATACAATATCACCAAATATGAGGACAATCTTGTCCTTCCAAAACAAGAGAATCTAAAGACACCTTTTCCTTCCAATACAAAACAGAAAACCAAACCTCAACTATATTTTGGAAATATCCTCTACCCACAAATATGTTGCAAACCACATGTACGACCTGTTGAGGTCACCTGATGTCAGTCGATATGCACCTGATCCTACCCAGAAGAGCTTGTATAGATGTGCATGACTGTTGTCACAACAACCTGTGTATGAACACAACTATTCCCACTACAACCCGCATACATGTACAAAACCTGTATGAACACTTGGTACAATTCACTCCACTCATACAACTTATTCCTTCTATGGTTTCCTCTCTCTCCCACACGTGTGGTGTTTTTTTCCCTGGCAAGAACAGAAGATAGAGAGTCCTCAATCCTAGGCCATATTTTCCATCCTAGCAGAATTTCTCTTTGCTGAAATCACTAAGCCTCCTAGCAGAATTGTAGACTCACTTACGCTAACTCCATTCTTCCACACATGATACAATGATATGTGACAATGGCCTCTCTCATTTATATACAACCCTTGGGGGTCACCATAGAAGCCCCTCTACAAATCAACATCAAATTAGGATTTCCTTGTGGGTGTAAATCCCCAACACAAGCCCATAAAGTCCATCACCAAACCCATAAATCCCCCAACAAAATCCAAGGGGGTTTTCACCAAACCGAAAGGCTAATATGGTGCCAATGAATATTCCCACATGCCTAACACCTTGGCCTCTTGTGGGAATACCTCTCGAAGCTAAAAAAATCAATATTCAAATGGCTTCCTCTAGAATAATGTGACAAAGTGTCCCCATAGACATAGATTTTATTAATGAAGGAAAAATATTACAACAACAACAATAATAATAATAATAATAATAATCTATTTTTAAGGTCACAGCCAAGCCAGCACACCAAATTGGTGTATGAGACCTCCTTGTTTGTGGGATAAGGGACCCACCTCCGCCCAGTGATTTGAATGGTAAAATCTACGAAGGTATGCATACCCTACCCCCCTCTGGATTTGAACCTGTGACCTCTTAAGAGGAAACACATGTTATTAACCATTAGGCCCAATGACTAAGGGCCAAAAATACACCTCACATAGAATAGAAAATGGGTATAAATATCCCAAAATTAATAACTAGAAATATTTTTATCTAGAACTAACTAAAACTAACTTGGACATCTCACATAATCACATGAATGTGTAGATTACTTTTTACATTAATGTTTTATTCATTAAAACATTTATTCACTAAATTCCTAAGTTAACTATTTTGGATCATAATTTCTAAAAACCCCCCCTTTAATCCAAAATTTCTTTGGAGAGAATACCAAGCTCAGCTCTAAACATGGTGAATTTAATTCTTCCAAGAGATTTAGTGAAGATGTCAGTAGTTTGATTCTTTGTTGAACAGTAAGTTAGCTTGATGGTTTCCTTGATGACAAGAGTTCGAAGATAATGATACTTTGTATCAATGTGTTTTGTCTTCGAGTGAAAAACTGGATTTTTGGCTAACTTTATCATTGATTGGTTGTCAATGAATAAAGTAGTAGCTTCATTGTGAACAACTTTAAGATCCTGAAAAATTATTTGCAGAAAAATTATTTGCAGCCATATTATTTTGCAAGCCACTTCCCAAGCTAAGATATATTCAGCTTCTACTATCAAATTTGCAACTGTGGCTTGTTTTTTACAATTCTGGGACACAACAGTTGGTCCCATGCTCATTAAATATTCTGAAGCAGATGCTCTTTCATCAACATCTCTAGAAAAATATGCATCTGAGTAGCCAACAAGTCTTAAATTTTTATTCCTTTTATACTCAAGTCCAAAATATTTTGTTTCTTGAAGATATAGAAGTACGTTTTTCGCTACATTCCAATGACTTTCTCTCAATTCATGCATATAATTGAAAAGGACATTGACTACAAAATATAATTCAAGACGAGTGTTTTTCAGATAGATTAAAATTCCCATTAATTGTCGATACCTCGCATTGCTGACAAGTTCCCCCCGCCCCCGCCCCCTCCGCCCCCTTCAAACTTAGAAAGTTTTAAGTTTTTCTCCATGGAGGTGATAGTTGGTTTGCAATATTCCATTCCAAACTTCTTTAATAATTCAAAAACATACTTAGTTTGGGAAATAAATATGCTTCTTTCTCACTGCATTACTTCAACTCTAAGATAGTAGTGAAGTAATCCCAAATCTATCATTTCAAAACATGTTAGAAGTTATTTCCTTACCTGAGAAATATGATCATTTGTATTAACTGTTATGAGAAAATCATCAACACACATTACCAAGATGATCAAATTAATTCCTTGAATTTGAACATACAAAGTGTCATCCGACTCACTTAAGATAAAACCAACTTTCTATAGATGGGCATCAATTTTAGCATACGAAGCTCTAGGTGCTTGTTTTAACCCATACAATGCCTTAACCAATTTGCAAACTTTCTTTTCTTTCTATGAAACTTCAAAACCTGGGGTTGATTCATATATGCATCCTCATGTAGATCATCACTTAGAAAGGCACTTTTCACATCCATTTGGTGCATTTTCCATCCATTTTGTGCAGCCAAAGACAGCATGACCCTAATAGTATTCCACTTAGTTGTTGGAGCAGAGGTTTCTTCGCAATCAATCCCTTATTTCTAAGTAAACCCCTTTGCAACCAATCTAATTGTGTACTTATAAATTTCACTATTTTCCTTATATTTTATTCTGTAAACCCACTTACATCCAATGGTTTTTACATCCTTTGTACACTCAACAACTTTCCAAGTCTAATCTTTAATCACTACATCATATTCACATTGCATTTTCGTCCTCCATTTATCATAGTCTACCGCCTCTGCAAAATTTGATGGCTCAATAGTAGTAAGATCATAATTAAGAGAACCCAAATTATATTGACTCATTGTACCTATTTTATGTTTTTCATTAGACCTAACTTCCTTAAGAACTTGATTTGCCCACTTTGGAGTCTTGTGTGCAACTTGATGTGTCGAAAAGGTACCATCCAAAGAAAAATTATCAATGTTAACTTGAGTTGAATCTTCTAATTTAACTTGGGAAGAATTTGTTGATTCTTCACCTTCCACTTGTTCATCTGATGTCCAAGCCATTTCAAACCATTGATCATCCTTTGATTTATTTAGGTGTTGCAACCTTTGTTGTTCCTTAGTCACTTTTTTCTCCAATTGAATAAGTAGTTTCTCAATTTCTTATGCACTTAGACTTTCTATTTCATCAAAAATAACACCCTTGATAATAAAAAAAATTGTTGTCTGATAAAAGTCGATATCCCTTTTTCTATTCAAAATTCTCAACTAGAATGCATTTCATACCCCTGGAATCAAACTTTGTTCATTTTTCTTTTGGAATAAGTGCATAAAAAACTGATCCAAAAACTCTAAGATGTTCAATCATGGGCTTGAATCCATACCATTCTCCATAAGGAGTAATTCCATCTAAAGATGAATAGGGAGACCAATTTCTCAAGTAGATTGTTGTATGTATAGCTTCATCCCAATAACTTGAACTTAACACTTTGAAGAACAACATTGTTCTAGCCATACTCAGTAAGGTTTTTTGCATTCATTCAATTACACCATTTTTTTGTGGAGTATAGGAGTTAGTCAATTACCTCCTAATTCATTTTTCCTGGCAATATGCATGGAATTCACTTGAAGTGAATTCTCCTCCATTATGCGTAAGCAAAGTAGCAATTTTCTCCCTAGTTGTAGTTTCAACCAAATTTTAAAAAGACGAAAATTATCTGAATGCCTTTGATTTTTCCTTAAAAAAATACACCCAAACCATCTTGTTGAAGTCATCAATGAATAGTGAATTGTCCAAAGCTCCACATATATCACTATGAATAAGTTGTAACCTCCTAGTTGCTCTGAAATGTGGGGAGTCGTCCCTTTACCATTCCTTATTGTTGAAGTTGAATAATACTATCAACATCAAAGTGTCCAAAACGAACATGCCATAATCAAATGGGTGTAATACCGGTCTCAACTACTCCCGCAAAATCCTTCATTCTTGGAATCATTGTGCCCTTCATTCTAAGAATTTATCCATCCTCGTAACCTGTCATCATTGTTTTATAATTATCCTTGATTGAGTTGATTTTAATTACTCCATGTTCAATTACTATTTGATGCCTTGACTATCGAATCAAAATCAAACACAACAAAGTCTTCTTAAAAGAGGGAACACACCAAACATTAGATTATACTTTCCCCAAAACCTGGTAAAATCACCTTTACCGAACCTTTTCCCTTTTCCCTATGGTATGTGAGTGGTGTCATCTCCTAGAAAGAATGAACTTAAATTACAATCTTGATAAGTCCAAAAGAAATATTTCCTGTAAGTCATAAGTTGAGTTGCACATTTATCCATGATCCAGACATCCTCAAACTCATTTGTGAAAGAATAAGTTGTTTGAATATTTTTTGTTGTCCCTGTTTGTTGGAGTGATATAAAAACATATTCATAATTCTCATTTCATCTGTATTTTCATATTGTGTCAAAGAAGAATATTTTTTTTCGTCCTTCTTTCAAACAGCAAGTACCATATTTCAAAGAGAAAATACCATGTTCGTCTTCTTTCAAATAACAGATATACCAGGTCGGGGTCGCACCAAATTTTTCACGCACTAGTCACCAGGTCGAGGGTTTCGAGTTGTTTGTCCTTATTTCGATTCGTTTGCTCCACTGTAACATAAACGAGTCCACACTACCAAATGCATCCATCTTTCAAATCGTTTCTACTCGTTTGATTCACTTCTATTCATAGCAAATCATTCTAGCGCCCCTTCTACAATATTAATTCATTACCAGATTGAATGGATGAAGGTCGTGAGCAAGCTTCTTTTAAAGAAAACAAGGTTTCTTTTTCTTTCAATTACTAGGTCAGAATGGATTTGTTCTTTTTTTAAAACATTAAATACCAGGTTGGTCAATTCAATATTGGGTTTCTGGCTTGGAGTGAAGGGAGGCACATGATTTTCATTTTAGGTCATTGGTCGAGTAGCTTCTTTTAACATAAAAATTGTAAATGGGCTTTGAGGTTGCTTATTTAAAATGTGACCAAGGTTTTGGAATGGAGGATAGTGTTGATTTTACAAAGCATGTAAAGTAATGTAACCACATAAATAAATGTCATGGGTTTGATTAGAAGGGGAAAAAGTAGTTTACAAAGCAGAACTTGACCAGGTATGATCATAAACTTGAAAACAACCACATTGTATTTGATAGGAATAAATAATTTTAAAACAACCACATTGTACTTTTGATTTTTCCCTCGAAAAATCAGAATAGGAAACAAAAACTTACCATTAAAATTTTGTTATTCCACATCTCAAATCTTTGTAAGCTCTGTCACCAATCCTTCAAATCTCCTTCACCTTCTTCAATGGTAGATGCAGGCTTTAACCCGTCAACTTCTCCAATGACCTTGCTATGATACCACTTTGACAAAGTGTCCTCAGAAACATAGTTTTTATTAATGAAGGAAAAATATTACAACAATAAGATGTAAGGGATAAGGGTCGAAAATCCACCTCACGTAGAATAGAAAATGGGTATAAATATCCTAAAATTAATAACTAGAAATACTCTTATCTAGAACTAACTAAAACTAACTTGGACACCTCACATAATCACGTGAGTGTGTAGATGTCCTTTTACATTAATTTTTTATTCATTAAAACATTTACTCACTTAAGTCCTAAGTTAACTATTTTGGATCATAATTTCTAACATAATGATGTTATAATACCACATATAACACGCATCTACTAAGATGTCTCCATTTGAATCTCTTTATGGATATCCATGAACTTCTAATATTGCATCCTCTGTGTAGAACCATTCCAAAGCACAAGCAATAGACTCATATATGGAAAATATTAAAGAAAGTTTGAAATAAAACCTTCAAATGGCCTAGAACGGGATGAAGTAGAAAGCATATCAACATCAAAGTGAAAGACAATTTGAGGAGGGTGATTGGGTATTTTTGAGACTACAACATTATAAGCAATCTATTGTCAAACAAAAGAAGAATCAGAAACTTGCTCCAAAATATTATGGAGGCTACAAGGTTCTTCTCAAGATTGGAGGAGTGTCTTACGAGTTAGATTTTCCTTCTTCTCACATTCATAAGGTTTTTCATGTATCTTTCCTAAAAAAAGGTTCTAGGACAAACTATGTCAGTGCCGACAGAACTTCATAAATTATATGAAGAAGGGAAGTTAATTCTTGAAATAGAAAAGGTTATAGTTCAATATTCATTTTCTCTTATGAAAAGAACCATTATGGAGTACCTAATAAGGTGGAACAATGTGCCTCTAGAAGAATCTACATGGGAAAATGAACAATTCATGAAGAAACACCCTCAATTAAAAGAGTTGAGGGAAAAGATTTTTTAAAGAGGGGGGATATGTTGAGGCCCTAGTCATCATTCATTATTGGTATATTAGTTATTGTTAGTGCTTTTGGGGAAAATCCCCTATAGTAGTGGGATATAATGTAGTGTACCTATGACCATATATAAAGTTCATTCCAAAAAGAATATCAAACTAAGATAAAATAACAGAATTTTACAAGAATAACTAACTTATTCAAAAAGAGGAAAAAATGGCTCACTAGGATCTAAACGTTTAGTGTTGTTCATGATTGATGGAATCCTTCTGTTCCTTCCCGGGAGTTTCTCTGTAACCTGCAAAAACCTTGAACAAGTATATCTATACAGAGAGGTATTTATAGTAGTAACTACCCATTAGTTATATGTAAAATAACGGAAAATAACAAAGCAATTAGTATTCTACTGAAATGTATGCAAAAATATTGCAAATATGAACAACAATAACACAAGGTACTTCGAAGGAATGCATTTTATGTATTATTAATGAAAAAATAGCAAAGTTGTTACAACTTATACCTGCTTGAAGCAATTTTTCCTTGTCGAAAGAGATCATAGATTCCTCCACCTAGGCTCCTTCTATAAGGATGTTCTTGGCACTAAAGTCACCACAAGCCCAAAGAGAGTATAGAGAGACACTCTTGGCAACATAACATTGGTGATCGGAGGGAAACTAGAAACAAGGGTTTCCAGGTCAATAAAACAACAGCAACAATGATAAAATGGGCTTACATACTCGGCGAGAATAGCCGGATGAGTGTTTTCTTGAATGTGCAAACCTCATTACCTTTCTCCATGAGGAAAATGTTCCTTTTATGAGATATTCAATCAGTTAGAGATAGTTGAGTATGTGAAAAATGAGTTAGACAAGTAACCAATCTCGTAACTCATCATTAAGTTGGGCATAATTATATTTTTTTGAACATTTATTATCATGTATGCAGGTGTCCCTTAAGCAACTCACGTGTATGTGGGTAGCATAATTGTTAGGTCATGTACATCCTTCAAAATTGTGTTTTTTAGAAGGTCTCAAGGAGGTATGGGAAATAGTTGTTTTTAATAAGGATATGGATAAGGCCAACAAAAGAATATAATCTTTAGAGGTGGAATTTGACACTATAACAAATGCCCCCTAATGTGTGAGATCAGAATAAAATTTGATGGCCGAAATACATTATAAGTCTTCAAGAGAAATTATTCAGGGGTGAAGGTATCTAGAATTCAATCTAAGGACAACAACCAACACTGAAAACAAGTTAGAACAACTCAATTCCTGAGGTAGGCATACCCACGCTCATATGTAATGATAAGCATGGTTGCCAATCAAGTACACTGCATATCCATGTAAGATGTATATATAGAAATGATCATGGATATGAAAGAGATACACATTGGATCCAAGCCAAATAGAGATCATAGCCATGAATAAATACATAGTGGATCTATGTCTCAGAATCAATGAAGGATTTTTGGGGCAAGAGTTGGAAAATTAATCCTTCGTGAGTACCAATGTATGAGGTGGTGTTGAGCATTCAAAAAACTGCTGAAATTTTCCAATTTTTGGGTACCACTTTTTCTTTTGTCGTTTGCATTGTTTCAATTGATTTTACATAAGTTTCATCTTTATTGTTTTTATCGAGATTCTTCATTGTTCATACAGTTTGAATTGCATCTATAAATCAATAAAGTCTTCAAAAAATAATTGGTAAAATTAAATTTCTTCAATGCCCCACAATTGATGCTCTAAAACGTCAATGTCGATCAACATAAGGTGTCGATCAATTTAATCTAGTCAAATAGTGGGGCAAATTCTCGAGAACACCGACTTCGATCAAAATCAGGCATCGGTCATTTCAGATACAAGTTACATGGGGGCGTTGCTCACTCGTGAAAGTTTCGACGTCGAACAGCATCAGGTGGCGGTGAGGTCTGTTGATAAACACCTACCGTTAATCCCAAGAGATAGTTACTGACGTCAATTAATATTGGGGATCGACACTCAGTGGTTGAACACAGGGAAACATGTATACAACGAGGTTAGTGTCGAATTCCTATATATATTGGCATCAAAAAATCAAGAAGGAAATGAAACATATTCTTTTTCACACGCCTTCCTGCCCTCTGAGGCCCGATCAATACTTTTCAATAAGAAATTTGATTCGTCTGATGGGTTTTGTTGAAGATCTTTGAATTTATTAGAACCATCCATATTTAGATCTTTGTTTTGTACACATCCCTATGTGTCTTGTTGGTCGATATTTTTTGTGTTGATATCTTGATCCAACCACACCTGCAAAACATGGTATGATGTCATCTCTTTCGGGATTGACGAATTTAGACAGAGCTGGTCCCAAAACCCTCAACTAGTTCAAGTGCCCAAATCTCGATCTCAAATGTTGTGTGCCAATAGATGATTGTTTGAAATCCTTGATGAATGACTCCAATGTCCCTTTGCACCACTAATTTTTGCATAGCTTTTACTCTGAGAACCTGCACAGACGATGAATGGAATTAATGAAAATCTACAGTAGATCCCTTGTACTGAAACTTGATGATTTCGGGTGTAAGGACTAATTGTTATTTATTTGAATGTATTTGAATGATTCCATAATTTGCACAGAATTGTTTTTATTTTTTTCTTAAAAACTCATGATTGATCCAGTGTCGCTTAGGAATTGAGTTGTGTTGTGTTTATCACAAGGCTCCAGACTGGTAGGTATTCGACTCGGGAAAATCTTCGGCCACAGGTATGTATCATGGTTGTCTCTGATTTTCTATAATTTAGATCATATTGAGTTATTAATTTGTAGGAAATGTGTCGCTTAGACGACCAGTGACTCATCGGTCACCAAAGAACCCAAAAGGAGGAAGTGAGCAAATCGGAGAGGCATTCATCTCGGTTGCTAAGAAGCTAGATTTTTCCCCAAAAGCATAGTCAATGATCAGAATGTCACAAAAGAAGCCAGCAAACCCACCTCCGCTCTTCAAAGATACATATAATAACACCACATCCAAGGTAATCTTTCCCTCCTGGCTCGATTTATACAATAAAATCCATTATAAATATTTTCCA
>JASDQU010754988.1:3182-15670 GCA_032191745.1 Picea mariana | reverse complement strand
TAATATTGCATCCTCTGTGTAGAACCATTCCAAAGCACAAGCAATAGACTCATATATGGAAAATATTAAAGAAAGTTTGAAATAAAACCTTCAAATGGCCTAGAACGGGATGAAGTAGAAAGCATATCAACATCAAAGTGAAAGACAATTTGAGGAGGGTGATTGGGTATTTTTGAGACTACAACATTATAAGCAATCTATTGTCAAACAAAAGAAGAATCAGAAACTTGCTCCAAAATATTATGGAGGCTACAAGGTTCTTCTCAAGATTGGAGGAGTGTCTTACGAGTTAGATTTTCCTTCTTCTCACATTCATAAGGTTTTTCATGTATCTTTCCTAAAAAAAGGTTCTAGGACAAACTATGTCAGTGCCGACAGAACTTCATAAATTATATGAAGAAGGGAAGTTAATTCTTGAAATAGAAAAGGTTATAGTTCAATATTCATTTTCTCTTATGAAAAGAACCATTATGGAGTACCTAATAAGGTGGAACAATGTGCCTCTAGAAGAATCTACATGGGAAAATGAACAATTCATGAAGAAACACCCTCAATTAAAAGAGTTGAGGGAAAAGATTTTTTAAAGAGGGGGGATATGTTGAGGCCCTAGTCATCATTCATTATTGGTATATTAGTTATTGTTAGTGCTTTTGGGGAAAATCCCCTATAGTAGTGGGATATAATGTAGTGTACCTATGACCATATATAAAGTTCATTCCAAAAAGAATATCAAACTAAGATAAAATAACAGAATTTTACAAGAATAACTAACTTATTCAAAAAGAGGAAAAAATGGCTCACTAGGATCTAAACGTTTAGTGTTGTTCATGATTGATGGAATCCTTCTGTTCCTTCCCGGGAGTTTCTCTGTAACCTGCAAAAACCTTGAACAAGTATATCTATACAGAGAGGTATTTATAGTAGTAACTACCCATTAGTTATATGTAAAATAACGGAAAATAACAAAGCAATTAGTATTCTACTGAAATGTATGCAAAAATATTGCAAATATGAACAACAATAACACAAGGTACTTCGAAGGAATGCATTTTATGTATTATTAATGAAAAAATAGCAAAGTTGTTACAACTTATACCTGCTTGAAGCAATTTTTCCTTGTCGAAAGAGATCATAGATTCCTCCACCTAGGCTCCTTCTATAAGGATGTTCTTGGCACTAAAGTCACCACAAGCCCAAAGAGAGTATAGAGAGACACTCTTGGCAACATAACATTGGTGATCGGAGGGAAACTAGAAACAAGGGTTTCCAGGTCAATAAAACAACAGCAACAATGATAAAATGGGCTTACATACTCGGCGAGAATAGCCGGATGAGTGTTTTCTTGAATGTGCAAACCTCATTACCTTTCTCCATGAGGAAAATGTTCCTTTTATGAGATATTCAATCAGTTAGAGATAGTTGAGTATGTGAAAAATGAGTTAGACAAGTAACCAATCTCGTAACTCATCATTAAGTTGGGCATAATTATATTTTTTTGAACATTTATTATCATGTATGCAGGTGTCCCTTAAGCAACTCACGTGTATGTGGGTAGCATAATTGTTAGGTCATGTACATCCTTCAAAATTGTGTTTTTTAGAAGGTCTCAAGGAGGTATGGGAAATAGTTGTTTTTAATAAGGATATGGATAAGGCCAACAAAAGAATATAATCTTTAGAGGTGGAATTTGACACTATAACAAATGCCCCCTAATGTGTGAGATCAGAATAAAATTTGATGGCCGAAATACATTATAAGTCTTCAAGAGAAATTATTCAGGGGTGAAGGTATCTAGAATTCAATCTAAGGACAACAACCAACACTGAAAACAAGTTAGAACAACTCAATTCCTGAGGTAGGCATACCCACGCTCATATGTAATGATAAGCATGGTTGCCAATCAAGTACACTGCATATCCATGTAAGATGTATATATAGAAATGATCATGGATATGAAAGAGATACACATTGGATCCAAGCCAAATAGAGATCATAGCCATGAATAAATACATAGTGGATCTATGTCTCAGAATCAATGAAGGATTTTTGGGGCAAGAGTTGGAAAATTAATCCTTCGTGAGTACCAATGTATGAGGTGGTGTTGAGCATTCAAAAAACTGCTGAAATTTTCCAATTTTTGGGTACCACTTTTTCTTTTGTCGTTTGCATTGTTTCAATTGATTTTACATAAGTTTCATCTTTATTGTTTTTATCGAGATTCTTCATTGTTCATACAGTTTGAATTGCATCTATAAATCAATAAAGTCTTCAAAAAATAATTGGTAAAATTAAATTTCTTCAATGCCCCACAATTGATGCTCTAAAACGTCAATGTCGATCAACATAAGGTGTCGATCAATTTAATCTAGTCAAATAGTGGGGCAAATTCTCGAGAACACCGACTTCGATCAAAATCAGGCATCGGTCATTTCAGATACAAGTTACATGGGGGCGTTGCTCACTCGTGAAAGTTTCGACGTCGAACAGCATCAGGTGGCGGTGAGGTCTGTTGATAAACACCTACCGTTAATCCCAAGAGATAGTTACTGACGTCAATTAATATTGGGGATCGACACTCAGTGGTTGAACACAGGGAAACATGTATACAACGAGGTTAGTGTCGAATTCCTATATATATTGGCATCAAAAAATCAAGAAGGAAATGAAACATATTCTTTTTCACACGCCTTCCTGCCCTCTGAGGCCCGATCAATACTTTTCAATAAGAAATTTGATTCGTCTGATGGGTTTTGTTGAAGATCTTTGAATTTATTAGAACCATCCATATTTAGATCTTTGTTTTGTACACATCCCTATGTGTCTTGTTGGTCGATATTTTTTGTGTTGATATCTTGATCCAACCACACCTGCAAAACATGGTATGATGTCATCTCTTTCGGGATTGACGAATTTAGACAGAGCTGGTCCCAAAACCCTCAACTAGTTCAAGTGCCCAAATCTCGATCTCAAATGTTGTGTGCCAATAGATGATTGTTTGAAATCCTTGATGAATGACTCCAATGTCCCTTTGCACCACTAATTTTTGCATAGCTTTTACTCTGAGAACCTGCACAGACGATGAATGGAATTAATGAAAATCTACAGTAGATCCCTTGTACTGAAACTTGATGATTTCGGGTGTAAGGACTAATTGTTATTTATTTGAATGTATTTGAATGATTCCATAATTTGCACAGAATTGTTTTTATTTTTTTCTTAAAAACTCATGATTGATCCAGTGTCGCTTAGGAATTGAGTTGTGTTGTGTTTATCACAAGGCTCCAGACTGGTAGGTATTCGACTCGGGAAAATCTTCGGCCACAGGTATGTATCATGGTTGTCTCTGATTTTCTATAATTTAGATCATATTGAGTTATTAATTTGTAGGAAATGTGTCGCTTAGACGACCAGTGACTCATCGGTCACCAAAGAACCCAAAAGGAGGAAGTGAGCAAATCGGAGAGGCATTCATCTCGGTTGCTAAGAAGCTAGATTTTTCCCCAAAAGCATAGTCAATGATCAGAATGTCACAAAAGAAGCCAGCAAACCCACCTCCGCTCTTCAAAGATACATATAATAACACCACATCCAAGGTAATCTTTCCCTCCTGGCTCGATTTATACAATAAAATCCATTATAAATATTTTCCATAGTTTACGCCTCGCAGTGACCCGGAGGTGAGGGAATTGGATGACCAGATATTCCAGAACATCAAGCATTCTTTGTTATATATGGTGGAAGCTAAAACACCTATTTTTCCATGTGTTGAACTCTTAGAGTGGATCATTCATCATGTTGATGGAGATAAATTCATGTTAAATAACAAAAATAGAGAATGTAACGATGTTTTCTTTTCGACAAAGGTAAGCGCGTATTATAAACTCAAGGACGTTGAAGTCAGGTTGAAAAAGGATTTTCTTGTGACATTCTATGAATGCCATAATATCAGTTAGTTGTTAGCATCCTAGTGGAGGGAGGATAAGAAATTTGTGACCGAGCCTCAAGGTGGTACAACACAGGGAACCTCCAAGAACCCTACATTTTCTTGATGGCCTTGATCTGTGGTTTATACGGAGGAAAGGATTGCTCCAGGTTCTATGAATTATGGATGCCTTTGGCTCATAAAGTAGCCACATCTGGAATCACCTTTAACTGGGGATCTATTATCTCAAAATAATTGAGCACCGGGATAGAGGAAGCAGAGAAACCCCCACATCTACATGGAATCTTATCTCATGGATGTTATATGTGCTAGGAATGTGTTCCCTGGTTTGATCCTGAGTTGGCATGTTTTTTAATTGATTGTACATGTCTATTTTGGAATCTTGTGGGAGAATAGATACAAAATATCAATTGCTTTAATTTGTGATGGCTTCATATCTCAAGTATATTCCTTAATTTTTAAACAAAATTGCCAAATACTCTCTAAAGTAGCAAGGAAAGTAATATCCAATATTGGGCATTGGTACTTAGAGGAAAGAAGCACATATATCATAATTTTCAAATCCATCATAGCACCATACTTATTGTCAATCCATGTACCCCACAAGTTGGTGTTAGGAGAAATTTGCTACCATATCATACTGCAAGGGTTCAATGCATCTCTGGTAAAGGATAAGAAGAGGATATATATTCCCTATGGGTTTTATGTGGGCCACCATTTCGTGAAGGATAGTACATAGGCTAGACAAGAAGCACAGAGCCATATAGAGCATAGGTTCACAACTGGGAGATATAGTAAACACGACCCTAGGGCGCTGGTAGTTGAGCATGATAGTCAAGTGGTGTCTCACTGGCCATACCCACATGAGGATTTTGAGGATGAAATMTTCATAGAGAATGCTGCAAACTAGGATGAAGTTTTGCAGAGAAAAGAAAAACTATATCTGGTCAGGTTGATAGCCCTATCTGGGAATGAACAATTAAAATTTATAGAGCAGACGATAGGGGTGGTAGAAGTGGCACAASATCAACAAGACGGTATAGAACGGACAGTGGAAACATTTGAGGCACAAAGGCTCTTAGAGGAAGATGAAAGGATGATGCAATTGCAAAGGGAAATTGTCACAGTGTCGGAAGTTGCATATGTGTTAATGTTGGAGAAATTTCTATTTTCGACACACTCGTTTAGTGGGAGTTAATTAACTAGTCATATTTTAGACTTTCTATTTAGACCATCACTATTATGCATGCATGCATTCCTAAGGAAAGTTAAATGCTTGATTGCTTTTATTAATTATGGAATGTTCTTTCCTATATATGAGTGTATTCCATGCATTCATTGTATCCCAATGATCACATTTATCATCATTGATTAGCTCATTGGAGTAGTGTGAATATATTTTCTCATTATTCCATATTGAATCTCTCTTCCTTTCTTGATAAAATTTGTTTGTATTTGTTTTAGCTAGATCTCATGTACATGTTTTGATGAAACATTGACATGGTATCAGAGATACGCTTCTTGGAGTAATCTAGACAAGTCGGAGAATGAGAATATCAGGGTTTTGATGAGCGGAATCTGTGTAACAAATAGGGTCGCACCAAGTACACTAGCAGAGTGTGACCAGTCGCAACTCATACACTAGCAGAGGGAGACCACTAGGACTTTGTCACTTTGTATCGTAAGGGAAGGTGCGGCCACCTCTTTAAAGATGACTGTGACCACCTTCTGGTAGGGTCACTCCCTATACACTGGAAAAGGGCAACCATTGGGACCTAGTCGCTTTGTGTCTTAAGGAAAGGAGCGTCCACCTCTTAAATTGCCCTTTTTTTGTAGTGATTTCTCCCAAAATATTAACTTTTTGAGGAAACATCCTACATGAGATATAAATCGACCCATTCTCCAAGTGGGTTTTCAACCATTTCGAGAAATTCCTCACTATTTTCTCAAAAAGGAAGTCGGAAGATCGCCTCCTGAAACTTATACGAATTTTCCATTTGATGTGCCCTTTCAATAGTGATTTCTCAAGTTTTTCACTTGCAGATTGAGGGTAAATTTTTAGGGTTTCTCAGAAGCAGTGGGAAAGATGGATACAAAACCAATTATACAATCAAACTTGGTGGTAATCCTCACACCATACAATTATTATGATTGGAATCCCAAGGTTGAATTCCAACTCAAAAGAAAAGGATTGTACAACTTGACGATGGGGATAGAAACAGAACCTACATCAACAATTGAGAAGACCATATGGGAGAACCAAAAGGATGAGGCCACATGACTTATTCTTGAATTAATTTCAACTGATTTAGGGTTTCATGTTTCTACATGAAAGAGTCCAAATGAAATCTGGACCACCTTGGAAATTCTATTTGGAAAGTAGGATGAGATGAGAGGTCATATGCTTGAGGTAGATTTGAATACCTTGGATCCTAAAAATTTTGATAATATACAAGATTTATTTACCAAGTTTAAATATTTGATATTGAGCTTGGCATCTTGTGGTATTGATAAGTCTACACAAGTAGGCCAACTTATTCTAACAATATTAGCTAAGTTAGGACCATAATATGATCTCTATGTCTCCACTTTCCATTCTGGAAGATATTTCTTAGGAACAAAGTGGAAGATGCTTACCATGGATTAGTTCATTGATTCTCTCACACATGAGTAGGAAAAACTCATTCATATGGGCCTAACCAAGGATCCGAAATCACATGCACTCACCATGCATGATGGAAAAAGATCATCCAAATAGAACGGAAAGGAGAAACAGAACGAGAAGGAGGGATATTCCAAACCCTTCAACGATTCTTCAAGTTCCATAGACTCTTCAGATTCCAAGAAGAAGAAGAAGGGAAATCAATGCACTTACTGCAATAAACCAAATCATGAAGAATCCACATGCATGAAGAAGAAAATCAATCTTATGGCACAAGTACTTCAATAGAACAACCTTGGAAACTTCATTCCAGAAGGAGTCAAGAAGCAGGAGGAAGAATATCCTACTCCTAAGAAATGTAATAATCGTGTTTGTGTTGCAATTAATTCCTCCTCTGATTCATGGATTATAGATTATGGCGCATCACATCATATGGCAGCAAAAGAGGAAGTTTTCACTTATTTTAGTCCATTCTCTAGACCCCCTATTCTCATGGGGGATGATACTCCAATAGCAGTAACAGGAGAGGGGTGAGTGGAACTCCCTAATGGAAGTTTTGAGAATGTTTTACATGTTCCAAATCTTTCTATGAATCTTCTATCAGTTTATCAGATCACTCAGAAAGGTAAAAAGGTTGAATTTACATCAAATTTAGTTTATGTAATTGATATGCATGACAATTCCATTATTGTAATTGGTGATCTGGATCACAAATCAAGGTTTTATAAATTCACTAAGTTTGTTGACGATGACTCATCTTTTCTACTTACACATAAGGATAATAATTTGCATGCACCTCTAGTGCCACATGCATATACTCTTGTGCTTCCATCAGTTCCAGACTTTAGAGATGATTCCATACACTCATATTTTGTACATGGAAATAAGCAGGTAGTACAACCAAATAAGAAGATAGCGTTGAAGCTTCAGTAGATTCCCAAGAGGGCACAGTTCACACTTCAAGTAGAAGGTGTCCTTGTAGGGAATCCATTTGATTCGAGGAGGACTCAATCTCATCATGAGGATCCTTGTCATTTACTTTCAACTTCTGAACCTACGATGCCCATGCATTGCTATATGGTTGAATCTTCATATCCGCATACCTGCAGTAAGGTTGTGGGAAATACATTATGGAAATCAGCCATGCAAGAGGAGTATGAATCAATACTAGAGAATCATACTTGGGATTTGGTTCCACTTCCATCAAAAAGGAATATTTTCAGCTGCAGATGGGTCCACGGGATCAAGAGGTACATGGCTAGATAGGTTTCCAAAGGACTTAATTAGATCCATAAAGTTTTCTACATCTTCAAGAATACTTTCAGTGAGAAGAATTTTCAGACTTTGCGGGATTATCTTGGAGTGAAGAACAAAGTTGTCTAGCGGCTGCCTTTTCTTCTTTTGAAGCATTGTCTTTTGAGAGGGGGTTGTGTTCCCATGTGGTTTTCCCTCTTTCTTCATTTTTATTTAGTGTTCATTAGTTGCATTGTACATGATTACCTAATACGGCTTAGTTGTCAGGACTCATTTCTTACTCCATAGTGATGTTAAGGGGGGTGTTGGAGAAATTTCTATTTTCGACACACTAGTTCAGTGGGAGTTAACTGACTAGCTCTATTTCAGACTTTCTATTTAGACCATCACTATTATACATGCATGCATTCCTAAGGAAAGATAAATGATTGATTACTTTTCTTAATTATGGAATGTTCTTTCCTATATATGAGTGTATTCCACTCATTCATTGTATCTCAATGATCACAATGATAATCATTGATTATCTCATTGGACTAGTGTCAATATATTTTTTCATTCTTCCATATTGAATCTCTCGTCCATTCTTGATAATATTTGTTTGTATTTGCTTTAGATAGATCTCTTGTGCAGGTTTCGATGAAACATTAACAGTTAATAACTCCAGTCACCCTCGAAAGAGAAGAGGATTTGGCGACCCCTGAGAACACCTCAATGGAGGAACACACTCCATAGCAGACTGTAGGGAAAACATCGATAGGAGGACTAGGAACTGAGCCAACGGTTTTTTCAGATGTCTTAGAATAAGTATCTCTTGTCATTGTTGACCTGACCACAATATATAGTGATAGAGAGGAGGTAAACACTTCAATGTCGATTGTAAATGAAGAAGTAATAGAGGTGTTACGTACGATTTCCCAAGGACCAAAATATTTAGGCCAGGAAACATAGATAAATACAATTGAAGGTGATCAGAGCACCCCAAATCGAACACCACAGCCACTAGATAAAGAGGGAAGCAGCATCAAAGGTCATGTGAAACTAGGAGATAAAATTTAGAATGGAAATGAAGTTGCCATCAGGAGAAGTGATGCACTAGTGAAAGAAAATATCGAGGAAACCCATATGTTGAAGATTCACTAGGAGGTAACACCAACAAAGGAGAAGAGAATTCATGGCTCAAAGGAAATAAATAACTTGAGGAAATCCCTACGAAGCCTTTAGCACATTCCACACTCCCGGGGCTAGCAATCCCAATGGAAAATGTAGCAGTAGAGATCATGGGAAATTCCCTAAGTATAGAGAAAATCGGGGTTTCATCTATTAGGACAGGTATGTGCTCAACAAGAGATTTTGGGAAGTCTCAAAGGGATCAAGAACAAGATAAAGGAACCAATCATAGGAAGCTTGGCATCATGAGAGGAAAATATATGGTACTTGAACATTTTCATACACCAGGAAGTTTAGGAAATGCTCTCTCATGGGGGACCAGAAAATCCTAGATCTGGTGGACAAGGTAGTCGATGTTCAGGCCATCGCTTATGACAGGAAATGAAAATTGATTGTGAAAAGAACTAGAAAAAAGAGGAGATTAACTTTGGACAGTACGATAATGATCACCATGGAAGAAACCTTGTTGGATGATGGACAGTCCATGGTAAGTGAGTTGTTAGGGGAAATCATGGCTACATCTAGTGCCACTAAAGACAAGGTGAGAGCATATGAATGATAATTTGATTCTATGAGAGAGGAATTGGTGCATCTCAAGCATTAGGTGGAATACTATCAAGACACCACCCAAAAAGTTAGGTTCATGGGAATTGAATTCAGGGATATTTATAATCAATTCAAATTAGATAGGGAGATTTTTATGACCGGGATCGTAAGTTGCCAAGAGGAAACTTTGTTGGGCCTCATACCATATAATGAAATGATGAGATGGTCAGAGAAAGATCATCAAGTATTGGCACAAATTGAGCATATCATGGAGATCCAAAAAGGCCAAAGAGATAAGGAACATGGAATTAGGATGCTTTCATAAGAGAGCTTAGTCAGGATCATAATAGTGGTAGAATATTTGGTACAATTAGTAATAGAAACACACTAGAAAATGTAGGAAATATGTGATGATTGTCTCAGGAATTGGAACAACATAAGCCAAATAATGATAGACCTTCAATTCTCATAATTTGGCGCTCTCGATGACTTCGTCAATTTGCACATTATAGTCCAACGGTTCGGAGAACTCGATGCATAATTTGGAGAGTAAATTTGGGAAATTTGAACGCTTGAAAAGGGACAGGTGAAGAGACTCATTGATAGACCGATAGGAGCAGTGTGGGCCCTATGATAGATAATCTTCGAGATAGATTAGTTCATAAACTGGGTAATGGAAATGAAGAATAAGCTCAGCATGTTGATGGATCAACATCGATTTCTGTACCTACATACATGTGAATATTTGTTCTCCCAGTGGTCTGAGTATGACAAGGAAAAACCTATGAGATAATTGGAGCTCACTAATGGTTTTCATGTGGATATGAACCACTTCATTTTTTTGTTTTCGTTAGTTAAACAAACGTTGTTGCTACTTTTGCATGAAAGTTTTCATATAAATAAATAGGTCGACCTAATTTGAAGGGTTGATGGTTTTTGTAATAAGTGAAGGAATCAGACAAAGAATTATTTTGAAGTCTAATTCATAAGCTCATATAGAGTCGAAGACATTTTTTCCAAAGCTTATGGAGTAGCATAATTTGTGGATTGTTCTTCTTTGATGTTGACTACTACAAACAATTTAGTAATACAATAATTATGTTTAAGTTATCTTGAATCATTGCAGTCATTGAATATACATTGGCATGAATATGATGGTGTTATGAAGTTGTGTGTTATACAGTAACTAGAATTATTTCCGGATATTTTTTGTTTCTTCATATATCTTTCTTTTCTTAGATGACGTTTGTCGCTTGATCAATAAGGAAATATTATGGTTTGATATTGATTGAGGGAAGGTGTCATCTACATGTTGTTGGTAAGAGGTTATCCTAAACCCAACCTTCTTAAGAATATAGTCGTCGAATACTTAATAAATGAACTTATAAAGAAATATAAAACATCTTATAAAGATCCATTAGATAACACAGTAAATCCCATCGAAACTAGCCGAACCATCAATCTGAAGAATCATGTCATCCCAAATAGGGAAGAGTCCAATTGGGCCTCGTCTCTAGGCATGATTCCTACTATTGAGTTTAAGGGAATTTTTACCCCTCACTAAGTGTTACTATCCAAATGTACCCTAGGAAAAAGCATAAAAAGAGTTGATTCTACTACATTCCCTAGGTATTCACCCAATCGTCGTGGTACGAGTCTACACTATGTGAATATATGTGTTGAATTCAAACACAGTGAGACATTGTTTGATTACCAAGAATTGATGTATATCATTAACAAATTTGAGACAAACCATCGATAATGATAATGGGTGTCAATATACCTATAATAATCTAACAAGTGTGAATAGAGGATTTGATGTTGAACTCCTGGTAGAATCTACCAATCTGGGGTCATTGATGCATTCCCATTGTCAATAGTGATGGAACCTACCACCAATGACTGCAAGTGTTGGATCATGTTGTTATTGATGCCAATGGTTTGATTGATTTATGTCAAGTGATTTATTGATGTCAAAGGATTGATTGATTTATGATTGATGTAATATTATATGTATTGTCCTTGATGAGAATGCATAGATGAAGATGGATCAATGAGTTGTCATTGATATGATAAAGATGGATCAATGAGTTGTCATTGATACATGATGAAGATGGATCAATGTGGTTTCATTGGTATATGATGCATTGTTGGAAAAATTTATAGATGACTCATTATTGTCTTATCATGATTGATAAGGTGCACAAATGGATGAACTCCAAAGTGGTCCCCTTATGGTGAAATCCCTCACAGAAAGACGCTTTACATATTGAGTTATCCTAGAAGAATGGTTGGAGGACCCATGCTCTCATTATTTTATTATCATGATTGATAAGGTGCACAAATGGATGAAATCCAAAGTGGTCCCCTTATGGTGAAAGCCCTCACGGGAATACGCTTTACGGATTGAGTTATCCTAGAAGAATGGTTGGAGGACCCATGCTTGTATGTGGAATAATGATATGAAGGACATTGAATTTGTCAGGGAAAATATCCTAGATTTATAGTGCTTTTCATTCCATTTCCAGTGGTATGTATAACATCACATAACTCCTCATGCTTAGAGAGTTATGGCCATGAGAAGTTGGAGACCCCAGGTTTGGGTAATGGACCCAAGTTTGTTTGATGGGTAATGGTATGACATATGATATATTTTCAAACAATACTATTCTATATGTATAGTACATGTCATGCCATTTCTGGTGGTATGTGTAACATCACATAAATCCTCACGGTTTGAGAGTTATGTCCTTACAAAGTTGGAGGACCCTCACATGTCATCTAGAAGCCCCAAAAGGTCAAAGTAGTCAAAGTGGTTTAAGGGTTTTTTAAAGGTAAATAATAAAGTGAAGTGATGAGTGTACTATAATTCAAAGTGAATACAAAATAAATTATTTAAATAATAAATTTAAT
>JASDQU010754987.1:17940-37846 GCA_032191745.1 Picea mariana | reverse complement strand
CAACCACAACAAATTGGCACTTGATTCTATATCTAGAATTATGGGATTACCATAACTCAACTAAGACTACAACAAGTTTCTCACATTTTCAACTTGTTCATTGAGTTGAGGCAGTATTTTCGGTTGAGTGTGAAATCCCTTCACTTAAGATCGCTATCACGCTCCTCTCGGATACGACTCAGCTTGAGTAAAATCTCATTTACCTTGAGAAACTTAACAAGTAGCATCGAGATGCAGCAATAGAAAATGAAGCACATAACAAAAAATTCAAGTCTCAGTATGACAATTTTTTACATCCTAGGGTGTTCTCCGAAGGAGACCTTGTCTTAGTTTATGACCAGGATAATGATTCCCTTGGGGTAGGAAAGTTCAACCCTATGTGGTACAGTCCATATTTCGTGCGATGGGTGTTGGAGAAGGGATCTTATGAGCTAGTTTATTTTGAGGAAAATGCATTTTTAGATCCCAGAAATGGGCTCTACCTTAAAAGTACTATGCTTGAGCCTCACAGCTCGAGTACTAGTCCTTTTGTAAATAATGTTTATTTTGTACATATATTTTCTTAACGGTACAGCTCGAGTACTAGTCTTTTTGCATTAGTGATTGTGTGCTTATTCTATGTGGCAGATACCTGAGGAATCACCAGTTTATATTGGATACGTGGACTGTTCCAGTCACCATTCTCAGAACTTGGCTTCCACAGCTTGGGTGATTTATTTTCCTACTAGATAGCTAGTGTCTGCTAGAGGTGTGTGTCTGAGAGCAACTACTAACAATGTTTCCAAATATAGTGTCATTATCAAGATTTTATGAGATGATTTTTCCCATGACATTCGATGCTTTCATGTGTTTTTAGATTCTCAGTTGGTGGTATCATAGTTGAATGGTTTATACTGAATCCATGATTCGATCTTGTTGCATCGTTTCCTTAGGGTACATCTTTTGGAACAATCATTTGAATTCATTACTTATGAGAATGTTCCTAGGCATGCTAATCTAGTAGATGATGCCTATGATAATTGTATTTTATATTGGAATTTGTCTCATTAGTCACATAAGCACACATTTTACACATGAAAATATTTCACATTTGCAAGTAAAAATACAAATTTAATGCACACACACACACACATATACATATATGTCCAAAATGAGGTCCATAATAAAATATATTGGGCTAATAGCCTTGAATCTGTATCAATACAAAATGGTGTTCTCGACACATAATAGTCTAGGCTTGAGGCCAGTGAACCCTATCATAAGAAATCACGACATTTGCTAGATGCCAGAACATATGGACCCATGTTCGAGGTACTCCTACAATGTGATGCTACATCCCTACAATAAGGTCATCTATAGTAGCCATGGGGATGGAATGTGTCAAGGCCTCCAAGTTTCTACCCACGCTTCCTAGAGTCCTCATGACATACTCATTGGGACTAGCCTCCTCTTTACCCCAATGACTGTGTCGCATAATTCCTGCTGGTATCATAGGTTCTTTGTCTACACATTTGAAAAAACAGAGATTAATACTATGGATCTCAACAAAAATATAGAATGATTTATTTTGTACATACAATATATAATCAAAAAATACAAATTAAATAACATAAAATAAAATTTACCTATGTCAAGCTCGTCACCAGGAGGAACGATGACATCAAGATACTAGGTATAGTCAATCCTATCATATGGATAGTCCTCGATCAATGGGACCTGATGCTCCCACTAGGAAAAGAAGTCATCATCAAACATGTTAGACAACTTCCCTCCTCCTAAATGGGCTAGCAACTTGATCCATCATACCATGGAAAGCCATGGTCGTAAGTTTCCTCGAATATGCGTCATGGGGCTCATCATGGGAACTCTCTCGAAGAAAAACATGCAAAGGATGATACCAAATCCAAATTTATTATTCTTTCTCAACTTGAAGTCTATAAGCTGAGATTTCATGGAAGTTAACATGGTTGTACTCCATTCAAACATGGTTGTCCTCAAGAACTCCACCCCATGTTGCATTTGGAACCGATAATCCAAGTGCAAGGATTTGGATCCCACAATGTAGACCATGGTGTATAATATGGCTCGGAGACTCAGATTGGTGATGTGTTTAATAGGTACCTGGGAACCACTTTTCTCTCTACCATTGTCATAATATTCATTGATATAATCATGGACATTCTAACCACCTCCCCCATAGGCTTCGAAGTTGGGTACTTCCCCTCGACCAAAAAAACATGTGATGAAGTATATATCCTCAACAATGACCGTCAATGATTTCCCCCCAAGCATGAATGATTCTATGTATGGGTGCCAATAGTAAATCAATAGGTTTAACAGTCTCTTTTGGGCTCTCATACCACCAATTTGAAAAAAATTGTACATGACACATTCTCAGAGCACTTTTTTGGCATTGTTATCGTCAAATATTGTCCAATCAACCTCTTCATGTTCATTTTCTCTCTATTGGACAAACATCTTGCCCAAAAATTCAAAGGAAAAGGAGGTCTATCTTTTTTCAAGGTAAATATGGGCATATTCATGTTTTTTTTATAACAGGCATGAATATACATGCCTGGTGTTTCTACCAAGAGTTGGCATGCACTCCTCACTTTGAGGAAACCCGTGGACACATAGATACATGAGAAAAAAGGGAGGGCTAACCCCAAAAGTTTCATGAAAATTTGAAATAAAAAGGATGAAAATGAAGAGAATGGGATGAACCCTTAATTGATCCAAGAGGTCAAGGTTTTCATTTCTCCAAGCTCCAGGAATCTTTAAAGGTATTTTCAAGGGTTTTGTCCAATTTGGGTAATTTTTGGGTGAAATGGTAAAAATGAATTGGTAAATTAGTAAAATAGCTCTATTTTATATAAATTTATGAAATGCACTTTCTATAGTCTGTTTTTTTTTTCAAAAGACTCAACTAATGGAAATCCCCTTGCAGTTTTGTGGTCATCATTGCAGGTCTTAAATCTATACTTTGGATATTTTTGGTCCCTTATCGTCGATTAGCTGATTCTTTCTCAAGACTTTGGGAAGGTGATGTTTTCATAACTAGAATTTATGGTAGGTTGCATCCACCTAAATGTTTTGGATTGTTAATCATCATTTTCACTTTACCCTAAGGTTGACCCCATTGACAAGTGAAAAAACCTTCTCATTTTCTTAAGAACGACATTTTATTGATGGTAGATCGTACCTTCCATGGGCGCTCTAGTCTAGAATCCTTTTGTATTCTAGCGCACATGCTGCAAGTGTTCCATTAGGATTGGGAGTCTTGTTTAGCCCCACCATAACATTKCATTTGAACTTCATTCTTATTACTCAATATTCTTCTGGATATTACCTACATGGCTCCCCCCATTATCGAGTCTCAGTTAAACTCTTTTCAGACTCCTTAAAAATGAAAATATTGTCGAGTGAACTTGTTTTCTTTCACACTAATTAAATAGATTTGAAAGGACGTCTATTCTATGMAAATTTACTATTTTTTTGGACCGAATGGACTAATTATGAAAAAGGAATACCCTAGTTAACTTTGGCTAGAAGAGTTCTCCTTGGTATTGTTTTACAGTTTTTTCGGGATCAAAAGACTAAATTTATGAAAAAGTAYATGAGGTTGAGTTCCAATTGCATTGCATACTGACTAATCAYGCTTTTAGGRCTAATATCAGATTCAACATGTTGTTGTTGAACCCATTGCTTATGCATTCCTATCAGTTCCCAACCTTGCAATTTATTCTTTTGTGACTCGACACTGTATCCTTGGAGGAAGCATCCCTCAAGTATCCTTATCCTGCACATGCTTTCCTTGCATTGAGCATAGGTATGTTCCTTTCACTCTAGAACTAGTTTTATTTCCCACGACACTTGTTTCCTCCACTGTATTATAGAACCATTTTATTCTTTTTCAGGCTTTAATAATATGAAAAATACCAAAAATGTCAAAAAACTAAAAAGAAGGGGGGAAAGGGTCCATCTCTTTCATTGGAAACTATTTTGTTTCCCTTGAACAAAGCACAATTTTGAGTCAGAATCTCATCATTTTGGGTCTAGTATGGATTAGGAAACTTTTTCTCATTGTTGAGAAAAATATCCCCTGGTTGGTTATTCTTCCAATCATATGGAGTGTTTGTTTATGCCTCTCGTGTCACAAATGTATCCCAGTTTAGAGTCATGTTGCCTAAGTCACAAAATGTATCATGCTTTTTCTCAAGGGAAGTTTCAACCTGAGTCAACCATTCTACAGTAACTCTTTGTCCTCTCAAGTCAGCCTTCCCGTGTCTGTAAAGGCCGTCTCATCATCACAAGTATTGGGTGCAAACCTAACATGGAGAAAAGGTCTATTTTTGGAAGATCAGGCCAATTTTGGAGAAGAACAATTGGCAGGAAAAACAACATGTGCTAGGAAAAGATGCATGCAAAGGAGGAAAACATGCAAGGAATGCATGTAGGAAAACCTAACCATGTTAGGGTTAGGGTTTTTCTAAGAGGTTATAATGGTTGATACGCTGAAAATTAATATAAATAAGTATATAGGAGGTCTAGGTCAGGGGGTTCTAGAATGTAAGAGGATATTGTTTTTCTTGGCTAGGAGAATGACTGTAAGATCTGATACCTTTTTATAAGTTATGGAGCTGTAGGAGAGTCAAGTAACTAGATCTTGAGGGTTAGATCATAGGCTGAGGAGCTTGGTGTCATCTATTCCACCTCACAAAGGTTGTGGAACCTATTTTTTGGTTGTATATTCAGAATTGTAGTGCGTGCGACACCATATCTTACATAAATCTAAATAAAAGAGCCTAAGAAGCCAAATATTTGTGGACGTAGTCCAAGAGGGGGTGAACCACGGTAAAACCTATGTTATGTGTGGTGTTTATTGCATATTTACCTTCTGTCAGTAGTTAGATGATGAATGGATGACTGAATAGTTCTATTAGATATATTATCTGGTAGATCAGCTAGATTGCATGTATAAAATTAACAAATGAATGAATCTTAAGCATGATAGAGAGAACAACAAGATCAAGGCCTAAGAATATGAATTTCAATCCTAGATCCTCACTCTTTCCTAGACTACAAGCATCTGAGCATTACAGTTACCATATAACTATCTTAGGTGAGACTGTGCAGTACATTATTTGTGTTGTGTTTCCTTCTAGTTTACTAGGAGGGTCACTAGTTTTAGAGGGTTTTGTTGGAAACATGTTCAGATATGAATTTGGTTCAGCCCAAGAGTAGACATAGATACTAATAACCAACAAATGGTTTTGTTGTCAACTGGAACTGCATGGGATTGAGTGAGTGGGATCCATGAAAGAATCGCCCAAAAAATGAAAGTATAGAAGGGAATGTTTAGACCATGGAATCCAACGAAGGCAGAGATAAAAAGGTGGTTGAAAACAAAGGATCTTGAGTTTGTACAGAAGGATAAAAAAAACCTAATATAACACCATAAAAATATCTGGACAAGTACGTGTTTAGTGATGTGCATGAGGTGTTTTTCTGCAACTTCCCACATGTGTTGAAGGAGTGGCTATTGAGGTTAAAACACAACCACACTATGAATCAAATCATACATATTGAGTGGAATCATGTGGAGATTGCACAGTTACAACAAGTAAACAACATATTCATGTGTGTAGTACATTTCTAGTTAGACAATATTGTTGTAGGGTTTATCATAGAATTTGTAGTAGATACTGTGAAGTCTTACAGTGCAACAGAGAAGGAATTTCTTAGAAGACCTAGAGGTAGGTATATCAGATCATTTTACACTTCAATCAAGATCTTAATGTATAACAAGGGTGTAATGGAAATGGCACCAAACATCTAAAATTCCCTGTGTGCATGAGGGGAGGGGGGAAGAACTGACCTGAGCTGGAAGGATGGAGGGAGACATGGATAAGGGAAAACAGGAGGCCATGGACCCAATCATGATGGACAAGGAATAGATCAAGAAGATCATGGAAACAACTGGAAAGACATGTAGTGGATCACCCTACTAATATAAGATGAATAATAAGAAGAGAGCCATAGCTGATAGAGGGGGCCTAGAAAGTGATGAAGAAGAGGTAGAGGATCTTCGTGCTGTGGATCAGATTGAGAAAATCCTTTGCACAACATATGAAAGGAATACATGTGGTCCAAGGGAAGGAACTGAAGGAAGAAATCCCATCCATGTCAGTGTTAGTTTGGAACCCATAACCCCATGTGCAACTAATACACCAGAAAGAACACCACCATTTAGACAACCAAATTTTAGTGGAAGAAAGAGAGTAGGAATTACATATAAATAAGGAGAAACAACTGGAGGAGCCAGTTCAGGAAGTAGTAGTCAATTATCTACACCACACAGAGGTAGTATTTCATCATCGTTCAAGATGGTAAGACATGATCCCACCATCAGGTTACCATAATTCAAGGGAGAGGTATCTGAGGATCCTGAAAAGAACTTGTTTATATGTGAGAATATATGGGAAGAAAAACATATTAGAGACGAGGATACAAAACTTGTGCAGTTAGCTATCATGCTAAGAGACCGCACATTGTATTGGTACATTATTCTAGTTGTAAACAGTCCACCAGGGACAACAAGGATGATCACAGATGTGAAGAAGTTACTGATAAACGAATTTTAGAAGCTCATTTCAGATATTAGTATATGAATGAGATGATTGAAATCATATAGAAACCCAATGAATCAATTTGGGATATTGATCAGGGGGTCAAACAGTTGAAGGGTAAGTTGAAGTATGTCATGACTGACATGAAACATAGAGATCTCTTTGTGAATTCACTGTTATCACAAATTAAATACCCTTTGAAGAAACAAAAGTTTCAAACTCAGGAAGAGGCTCTGCAGGCAACCTTACAACTGGAAGAGAACCAATATCAGAAGACATATCTTGTAATAGAAGAGCTATAGGAGGATATGAAGAACCTCACATTTCAACTGAACCAAAATAAAGGTAAATAGAAAATAGAAGTTGTTTGGTGTACCACATGGAGGACAGAAGAATACCACAAGAATGAGTGCCCAACTTCTATGCAGTATATGGAAACAGGGATACAAAACCAATTTCCAATAGGAGGACCATGGTGCAAAATATGTAAAATTCATGACCATGATCCATATCATTGTCCAATGATGTAGAAGTACCAGACAGTACCCAAGAATTCATACTCCAACTTTTTCAAATCCATCGGTCATGATGATAAAGATTGCAGGACAATGGATCTGATGAGGGAAATAACTTCAGATACGTATAGGGTGTAGGAAGAAATGATAACAAGGCAAGCTGAACCATAGTTAAACTAGATACCACCTCCATATAATAATGTGCAACAATAGTACAACATTGTGCAGTCTCAGTATAACAACATGCAACCAYRGYATAACCCTACACAGTATAATCGGGTACCTCGGGACAAMACACCACAAGGAGATCGAGGTGGAGGATGAGGTAGAGGAGGATTTGGAAGAGGAAGAGGTCTAGTAGTGTGCCATAACTKCCAACAACYAAGAAATTATGTAAGGGAATGTCTACTTCCACCTGCGACATGCATGTACTGTCGTGCAACAGATCATGATACAAAGGACTTCCCAACATTATTGGGGAAGATTCAAGAAAAGAGAAATCAAAACAATCCCAATTTATAATGGATCTATGTAGAGGCTAGGGATGATGGAAGAAATATCAACATAGTCACAYGAGGAGGTTCTAAGACAGGAACTGACACAGTGAGACCATATCTAGCACAACACCAATGGGTGAAGAAAAATACTAAGACACAGAAGTAGTTTGATGCATGGAAAGAAAAGGAAACATTCAAGGAGGCCAAGAAGGAGTTCCTCGAAAAATATGTTGCATATAAATGAGTTGTGCAACATACTCAAAATGTACCAATGTATGAGATTCCTTTATCAATGGATCACACCAATGAAGTACCACCTATAGCCCAAGTAAGTACCATAAATACCTTTCTGCAATCCTGTGTTAAACTACTGAATGAGCCATCATCTGTTAAAGTTTTACAAAATATGTTAGAAATATGTAACATGGAGATAGAAGGGAAGTTAGAGCAGAAAACGTTCAATCACCTCCATACAAGAAGGGAATTCAGATTTAATGTTAACATTGGGGATTTCAATATGGGTGACATTATACTGGACTTAGGCTCTGAAGTCAACGTTTTACCCAAGAAGACATGGAAATGCATAGGAGAGCCCACATTAGGCTATTCACCTGTCCATTTCAAGCTAGAAAACCAACACAAATTTCTACCAATTGGAAGGCTAAAAAGTGTGACAATAGATTTGGATGGAGTGCACACTAAGGCAGACTTTGAAGTGACAAAATAGTGGATGGTACAACACCTTATCCAACATTCCTTGGACTAGATTGGGTATTTGATAACCAGTCCATAATCAACTTGAAGACAAGGAAGATGACATTTGAATTAGGAGAATACAGATTCATTGTGCCATTAGAACCTTCATAAGGAGAAAGGTTTGTAGAACCAACTTATCTGGATTTAGAAGAGATAAACTAGGTGTACAGAACCACCACGTGCAAAAACGATTACATTAACCAAACTGTAGAGGTACTCAACTAGAGGAGCGTCACATCATGTGCTTCTGAATCAAATACATGGTTGAAAATTTGGCAACATAGATTACATGAAGTATACATAAGAAGGTGCAAAAGAATAGACCGCGCCGTAAGATGGGTGGGTACAGAGATAAGCGAACCTCCCAGTTTTCATGGAATAAACAATTTAGAGAAATTCATAACAAAATATGAAGACAAAGTACTGGAAAATCAGAGGCTCTTATCCATGGACATTGCACTCAAGGATACACCTGCAATATAGTAGTGTGTGCATAAAGGAACAATTCAGGACTAGTACCAATGCAAGAGACTAGTGTGCATTAGATTCGTCATAGAGCACAAGAGAAATAAAATGCAGAGATATGAGGTGCTAAGAAAAATCCCACACTTTCCTCATAAATTCATCTAAAAAACTTGAAATTTTTTGATATCCACAGGTTTCCTTTATGCAACACGCAAACATCCACACCTTGCAATCTTCCATCCCATGGATTCCCTCAAAAATTATGAAAAAATAAAATAATTCCACAATTTTGGGAGTTTTCCATTGGGATCATTTCCCAACGTCCCTAATCTCATACTAAATGGATTTAAACCTCCCCAACCTCTTTGGGATGGCATAAAATAACCATTGAGGGAAAATATGAGGACAATTTTGATGGTGCAAGGTTATGTTGTTGAGATTTAGAAAGCTTCCCTAATCCTTTCATGCTGTGAGTAGTATCCTCGAACCTGGAAACTCCTTTTCCATTGTTACTTATTCTCCTATATATCCATAAGGTGTGCTCCTATCCTTATTGGGTTATGTGAGGAATATCCCGGTTGTTGAGTTAATGCTTGAAAGACTTGTGGAGGAACCCGAGCGGTTGGCTCTGAAGTAGTGCCAAAAGTTGAAACAGGTTGTAACCAACTTTCATATATTGTCAATAATATAAGAGATCTATTTCCCTCCTATGTTGTGTTCATTGCAATGTTATATGTTTTTATTGTTCATATATGATTTGATTTATACACTTGATATATGCTACTTGAACACATAACTACCTTCTTGCAACACTATCTCAGTTTCTTATTGCAGTTTGGTTGTGATAGAGACCAGGAGATCTTCAAGAAACTAGAGCGAGGATCGACATCGAACGAAGGGTTTAAGGTGCAAGTATTCTCCTTCTCCCTTCCCTTCTCTATCCTAGTGAAAAAATAGTTATTTCTTGTTTGCATGTTTGTCTGTGAGGGTATATTTCAATCTTCTTATTCCATTCTTGCTATGATGTGACTTGACCCAAAGTCACGGGGGAAAAATCCATTAATCAAGTGGTGTAAGTTTACAAAATTCCATAGGCATGTAAAACAATAGGACTTCCTAGGTCGTCACCCTTCTTAGTGATACTCTATCCTAAGTGTGCTTAACTATGGATTTTTGATGGGATCCAATGCATTAACGTTGTAGGAATCATTACATTATGGTTGTAATTAAAAAATGGAGATGAAATCAAATTACATTCCCCATAAAAGTGGTGAATATAATGGTTTATCAAAACCACAGGATCGAAATTGTTGATTTAGTGGAAAATATGGATGGCCATTGAGATCCACCTGGAGCAGTCCTCCCCCCTTAGGAAGTAATGGTCCGCATTGTGTCAAGTTCTCTTGGGAGATGGGGAAAATTTTGTTGAATATCAACCTTGGTGAGTCTCTTTACGTTTTGAAGTAGTTGTCATATTTTTACTTGGAATTGGCCTATTGAAGGATGTCATGAACCTGTTCTTGGAGGTGTTGGATCCATTCAATAAATCTGGCTGCATGGTCTTCCTTGTTCTAAGTGTGGGAGGACTCTATTGGTGAAGTTGCATCAGGAAGTTCTATATCGATGGGGGTTAATGGTAGGAAAATCTAGCACACCTAAAAGAGGTTGTGTCCAATATAGCTATGAAGGGATCTATTATAGTTATGCTAAACATATGGAAGAGTCTCATTCTCTAAAAGGGAGTATCTATAGATTGGACCATTGGGTAAGGGAGCATCAAGAACCAATTCAATATAATTCTTGAATTGGTAGTCCAGAGGAATCCTCATAGGTGAAACAATATCTTTGTTCTCCTCTACAATCTTGTTGACCTGATTCTATTGTATATGAAGGTCTTGGACCAAGACTATGGTGTTGTAATGAAATTCTATTCACCTTCTAACCAAATCATGAAGAGAGAAAAATTTGTGGTCTAAGAGATTAATTTGCGGCACTATTTTTTCGAGATCAATGAAATGGAAGTAGTCATAACTAGCTTTGGTATCCTATAGAGCTGAACCCCTAGATTAATAATGACCCTATGAGGTTGAGACTCATAAAAAACATGATGTTTCCACATATATGGTTTTTCTAAAAGAACGTCATAGACTTCAAGTGGGGAAACATCACACAGTACCTCATCTTTCAATGGATTAATGTCGTAGGATAGGAGGCACTACTAGCTAATGTGAAGGTCTCATCCCTAGCTCAACCAACCAATGGTGTATGGTTGGGGGTGTTTAATCATTAACAACTTCAATATCTTGATGACCTTGACCAAGATCAATTTCTTATGGGTCCCTCTATCAACAATTAAATGTAGTGGGTCCCCTTCACCAACATATCTTAATGGAAGAGGCACTCCCCCTCCTCAAGTTCCTTTGTCTTGTTTGGTTGGATATTTATGGTTGCGATGGTAGCACTAGGTTCTTAATTAATGATGTTCTTTCCCTATTCTGAATCATAGTCTAAGTCAAGGTTTGAATCATTTTCTTTAATCTTGTCCAACAATGATTGTTTCAAGTGACATTCATCAATGTTGTGCCACATGATTGTTTTGAACTCACACCACTTTGTATTGTATTTCTTCATATTCTAGTTACCCTTATTTATCTATGGCTTGGAATAGATGTATTGAGGTTGGCCTTCCTTTCTATGTCCCTTATTCTGTGAGTTAGGGACACCTTTGTCATTTTTTTGTTATTGTGGATTTGCATACCCTAACTCTCATTTATTTCACTGCTTAAATTTATGCTCATTTTTTAAAACATATCGATAAGCAACTCCCAATAATGAGATCTCCAAGAAATCCACCTCTATTTGGATGTACCTATGTAGACCAGTGTGATACTTTAGAAATATGTGTCTCTCAAAATATTTAATACCCATCTTTGAGCACAGGGTATGGAAGATATTGGTATACTCTAACATTGTCTCGTCTCTCTCTTAATGCAGAGTAATCCATCACATATACTGGTCATCATAGATTCCAATAGGGAATAAATTATCCTTGAGGGCATCTACAAAGGATTCTCAGTTGGGTTCTCTCTCAAATGGCATAGATTCATCCATGGTGTGATTCTCCCAGTAGCTTTCCCACCAAGCTTTGACATGGGGAAGGGCTTGAAGGAGTGTGAAGGTGATATTTTCTCCATCAATGTTTTTTTGGAAAGAGTAATAACCTTCTAGTATATTCTACCATTTATCTAGAGAATCTGCATATATCTAGCCTTAAAATAAGGGGATATAAAAATTAACTTGTACTTTGAAAGTTGTTGTGCCTTCGAAATGGATTCTTGTTGAAGATGCCTCAGTTGCCATCGATAGTCATCGAAGGATCAGAGTGAATTTTTCCATCATCTCATTCATCTGTCATGTGAGGGCTTCCTCAAGCAACATCTTGAAATAATCTCCTGCTCTATCATCTTTCTTTTCTTCCGCCATTGGAGGTGTTACACACCTATTTGTCACACTCAAGTGAGGGATTTCTTTTCATGTTCCCTAGACATGTTGAGGGAGAAATTTATCATATGAGGGTCAAAATACTATATGCACATGCATTATTCATTTTTATTGAAAAAAATAAATTAATTTTGTGTAAGAATCCACTTCACATCTAGTTTCCTAATCTCAAGGAGAAGTTGAGAGTCTAATGGATGGTTGAGAGAGTTTCTCAAACCAATGTCAGAATCTTATGGATCTTGAGAGATATTTCATCTCTAAAATCCTTAAGAGATATTTTCTCCTTAAAATCCTTGAGAGATGTTTTCTCCCTGGAAATCTTGGAGATCCCAATTTAGTGGATCCAGTGAGTGATCTTCTAGGAGAATTGTTGAGTTAGTTCTCAAATGAAAAATTATTTAAATTCCTTATGTGAGATCTTAGAAGGGGGGGGACTTGGGAATATCATACCTTTTATCTTGTGACATTCAAGAGGAGAGGGTAGTTCATAGCATCATACCTATCATCTAGTAATGCACAAAGGGGGATGGAAAGGAGACGTTTGGAGGAACTCTAACACAACATCACAAGGTTGTAAGTTTTTCATGTTTTTCATTATTAATATATAACTTGGCATATTTATCTTAATGTATAAGTTATTCATTTCATAAATGTTTATCTTTGTATTGTTTAAGTCCATCATAGATAAATCTAATTTCATTTAATGATATATAGTAGTAGAAGAATATTGTCTCGTCTCTTGCAGGAGGGATACATCCATACTAGGAGCTTGGAAATCAAGTTCAATAGTTGGAGAAGGGATGAAAACCTATAGGAAAGAGGTAATCTTGTTCAACAGTTGGTTGTCAATGATGTTGTTGGACAGTTGGTTTTCAATGATGTCAACAATAATTGGTTACCATTGATGTCAACATATGTGATGAGTGTATTTGGAGAAGTCTCCAAAGTGGTCCCCTTATGGCGTATCTCTAAGCATGGCCCTCACAGGAAGATGATTTGAAGAAATCTACAAGAAACCCATAGGTGTGGTCATGAAGCTTGAAGTTGTTTGAGGAATAAGGACATGAAGGATAACATACTCATAGATGGATAGTCATTGTCATGTCATTTCCAATGATAGGTGGAATGTCACATAGTTTCTCACGGTTGAGAATTTATGAGGTCATGAAGTTGGAAGCCCCAAAGATGGGTTAAGAAGCCCCTAATTGGTTGCAAGATGGGTTAATAATCCTCTATTTGGTTCAAAGTCAGTAATTAAAGGGTAAATTGGTTGTAACAAGAAAGTTCAAGAATCCCTAATGTTAAGGAAAGAGGTTACTTAGAAAAAGTATATATACACCTCAAGAAGTCACTCATAAGTACATTTACACACATATTCTATTGAATATATTCTATATGAGTAAGTATTCTTATATGAGGTAACCAAGGAGATAGGAGGTTAATATCATAGGGAAGATGAAGTAAATAAGGGTGAAATTCCAAGTGATGATGAAGTATTGTGATGATGTGTTCTAATGTATGTTATTTAAAGGTCATCTTACCGTTTTCTCTATAACGTGTTTTCTAGAATRAATCAGATAGGCAAAATTGGAGGAGGTTGAGAATACATGTCAAGGCACATGTGATAAATATTTCAGATTCTGGGTCATTGTATTTTTGGAGATACACTATGTGTAAGATAGGGTTTTTGACTAGTYCTGAAACTAGTCTTAAACATGTGTTTAGGGTAAAACAATCATAAMTTCTTCATAGAGGATCCAAATTTTTTGAGACTAATTTCAATGGAAATATAACAATCTGTATTATCTTTGTGTGAGTTTCAAAATCATATATCAAATATTGASCATGTGGCATGTTGTACAAGTTTTCTTTCCATAATTGGCTAAAATTCAGGAAGGTTCGTCATTTTCACTATAACTTATGTTATGAGAAGTTTCAGACACTAAAATTTTGAGGATATGGAAGAAATATCTCATTGTATCTGCAGTTACAATTCCAAACCTTTATTCATTACAAGTACATATTTATTATTGTTGAAAGTTAAGGTTTGTGACTAATCCAAAACTAGTCCCAGGAGACTGAGGTAAGGTTTAATGAAGATGTTATTCTCTTATTGCTAAAGTTGAGGAAGAGCTAAAGGTCTGTAATTTTGTGTATCATGTATGATACAATATCATAGGTATGATTTACATGTGTTGTTTAGAGTTATGTTTATGTTACATGCTTGAGGCATGTCTTGATGATGATGATACATGATATGGTATACCTTTGTGATGATATGATACATTGTTAGAAGTATATCTTGGCTATATTGGTATCTGGTTTGGTTTATGTCATGGTGATGTTATCACATGCTTGAGGCATATTGTTGAGACATTGACACATCTTGGATACATAGTACATGGTTGATGCATATGGTATGGTACTAGTTGATGTACATGGTATGATACAAGTTGATGTACATGGTTGATGTACATGGTATGGTGATGGTTTCAGTATCCATGTGAGTGGATCTAGTTATAGTTGGTTGATGATGGTATATCCATGACAGTGAAAGTGACAGGTTGGTTGATGTGATAATGCCAGTGATAGGTTGGTTGATGTGGCAGTGACAGGTTGGTTGATGTGATAATGCCAGTGACAGGTTGGTTGATGTGGCAGTGACAGGTTGGTTGATGTATCAATGACAATGGAAGTTACATGTTGATCARTGGTAGTGATAGTGATTCTACACATATATTTCAGTGCGATAGGATGAGGCAAGGAATGGGGCTTGTAGCCTCCTCCCRATTGGTGYCGGAGAACTCAGGGAGTTGGTGCTTCCTTAAGGTTGGTGCATGTAAATCAAGGGGTCATACCCTCCTTCCGGTYGGTGTCGGAGAAMTCAGAGAGTTTGTGCTTCCTTTAGGTTGGTKCYTGTAAATCAAGGGGTTGGTGCCTCCTTCTAGTTGGTGTTGGAGAATTTAGAATTTGGTGCTACCTATGAATGTATTCTTGATATATATAATAAATCATTCCATGGTTTTCTCCCATTTGGTTTTCCACGTCAATTCTRGTGTGTTGTGTATCTGATGTGACATTGTTGAATGGTACTATTTTTGGTTATATGCTCATGATATATTGAATRCAATAATAAATGATATACTGTTGATAAAGTTGAAGTTAATATATTGTGGTTGAAAGTGGTATTCACCCCCCCTCTTAGTATTCCAACAAAGCCATCTACCTTTTCCTCTTTATCTMTCTCTTATGATTTCATTAATGAACATATAAATTAGTCTTAAGGGAAAGTTAGTGTCCATTTGTTTTATTTCTATCTTGGATCAAAGGAAACTTGATCTAAGGGGGATTTCACCTATCTGCAAGGGGAATTCACCACAATAGAAAATTAGCAACTCCGTTGAGGGTCAACTATTCTATTTAGTCTTTCATTGGTACTTTTTATCCCTTCTTAGATTTTGAGTCTTGCTTGATATTTGATTTTGATGTGTCTTCTTTGATCTCTCCCCTTCCCACATCATCATTGGGAATTTCTATGAGTCAAACACCTAATCCCATTCAAATATGGGTAAAAATTTGTGGTTTTTCTCCACTTTCAGGACTTCATCCCTTCTTCATAAGGGTACACAGAGTGATAATCTCATGATCATCTCCCCCCAATAGTGGTCTAGGGAGCGATAGTATCCTTTTTATCACCCTATGGACATGGTAACAAGGGAGATAATCCACTTTTTGAGTGAATTTAAAGCCTTTTTTTCCTTTGTTTTATCAATGTTTTTCCTTAGATCTTTGCATTAGACTCCTTGAACTTGATTTTGGCTTTGCTTGATTGAAGTTGAGTAATCATCATATTTTCTTGCCTCTTTTGGGTTTGCAAATCCATCAAATTGTGAAATGTGCATGACTACCTTGGGCTAACCTGATCCTTTGGTCAAATTTTGTCTTACCTGTATTTTGATCCTCATCACAAAGGTTTTCAAAATTTTGTTATTTTGATTTCAAGACTTTCTAAGTATATCACTTGATTGATTTTGAAGTCTTCCTCATTGATTTGGGATTGGAAGTGTTTCTCTGAGCATTGTTTTTGAGCTTCTTATGGTCTTATTTGGAAATCGTTTGATCCTTTGAGTGTTTGAATCTTTGTGGTCTTATTGCAACTTGACATTAATCCTTTATTCTTGCCACTCAATTTCCTAGCTTACAAGAAGTGGTATTCTCTACTTTCCATGTGTGTGTTCTTATTTCAACTTATCTTAGAAGCATTCTGACATTTGGAATCTTTCAGTTCTTGATTGAGTGCATTTTTTGTTTGGATTTTTTTCTTCGTAATCCTTTTCCTTGTTGGCCTTTGGTTATGGAAGAAAGTGAAGATCGAGGAAGAAAAGGTCAAATGCGAACTACGCATGAGACACAGTGACTGTCACTGGGTCGAAGTAAGAAAAATAGTAGAAAAGCTGGAGCAAAGTATGAGGAAACAAGCAGGTGGATGAGGAGATCGAGGATGACAGATCAACAAGGAAGATGGATCGAGGAAAACTCAACAAGAAGAGAAAGCCACCATTGGATGCTTTGGAGCACCACATGAGAAGGGAGGAAAGACAGGCCGACGAAGCCCTGAAAAGGCAAGTCAAGTTGACCTAGGGTTTTAGACACCTAGGGTTTTGGGTAATTAGAGTTTTTAACACTTAGGTTTCGACCTAAGGCTGTCGGTGAGGGACTATAATGTATAAATAAAGGTTGAGAGGACCTAGGTCAAGTCGGTGCTAGTGTGGGGTATTGATATTGATTGTTGTTGATTGGGAGATTATTGTTCTGTGAGAGAGAGGAATGCTAAGAGTGAGAGCCTTTTGGTATTGTAATATCTTCAATTGGGTGTGAAGATCAAATCTTGCAACTGGGTGCGTAGGAGGGTGGGAGACAGAGAGAAGAGAGAGAAGATCTGTTGACTAAGAGCGCAGATCAGAACTGTAAGCTTTATCTTAATATATCATAAGAACAGTTCTGTGGACGTACCCCTAGAGAGAGGGTGAACCATGTATATTTTGTGTCATATGTGTGATTGATTCCTGGATCTCTGTCATTGTTTGCATTATTGTGTTAGATCATATTTATTGTTGTGCAAAGTAGATCTAGATGATAAGAGATATATGAATGTTGCATTATTGTTGTATTAGTTCCACTTTATATTCCCCTGGTTGTAGACATCTTTTTCCTTCAACCCCCCTCTTAACTACTTCGGGTGAGACTACATTTGCTTCACAGGTGTTGCCGAAAGGGCCAGTAGCTAGGGCTTGTTGGTGCACTCATGCAGTGAACCCTGGGTCTACCCCTGTGCCAACATGCCTCAACATTGAAATCTTTCATTGAAAGTAAGGAAGCAAAAAACATTTCATTGCATTTAAAAACAAACAATAATTCTTGCATTCTAATTATTGTGTGAATCACCAGAGCATTTGGGATCAATGGAGTGGAAAATAACCATAGTGGTAACCCTATGGTGAATCCATGAAGACTCAATATAGCAATATAGGGAGGACCAATGTTTCCAAAACAAGGAAAAATAAAAGGTTCCCCGTGAAAAGGGGTTCCTTGGTTGGTAGTCTTAGGAAATGTTGCCATAAACACAGACTCAACCTAAGGTCACTAAATCAAAGAACCAACATGAGATATGTTTTCAGATGGCATAGCTCCAATTACATTCTAGAACATCTCAAGGGATAACACATGGTGCATAAAAATGAAATGAAATAATGGAATAGAGCCAACAAGAGATATGTTGTCAGATGGCATGAAACAATGGTTTAGAACATATGTGTATTGATTATGAAGAATTCACTATGATTTTAATTTTATTGATTCCTACAATCATTTATATTGTACAATAAATGTAGATATACTCATTATGATTTAATTGTGAGTTTGTAGATGGAAGATGAAGATGCCAAACAAAATCAAGTTAATCAACAAATCATTGAAAATAACCCAAGTCTTCTAGTCATACAAGTGATGAAGAAAAGATGAAGGGAAAATTTTAGGGGCTAAATTTTGTCCATTGGCTAATTTTCCATGCTTTTTTCCAAAAAAAATTCACCAATTTCTATTTTTGATGAAAATAATTTGCCAAAATTCTATAGAAAAAAATTATTTAACCTAAAAGGTCTCCAAAATTTTATAGAAACTATATGAAATCCTTTAAAATTTGAATATTTTTACAAAATATCGCCAAACATTTTACATTTTCCATATTAAGGACTAATAAGATTAACCAAGGTTTCTACACTCTAAGATAAATTTTCATCCTTAAAAATCTCCCTCAAAAGAGGAATGGAAGCAGGTCAAACACTAACATTGTCATTAATGACAATCACTATAATTATATGATTGCAAGTTAGTTTAATATTTGGGAATGTTTGTCTATAAAAATAAAACATTTCATTTAATATGAACCTTTATATTGTCCCATGTAGCATGGCAATGGATTACCAATCATTGTAACAATTATTTTTTCAACATTTTGTTTATCGCAAACCTTTATGTTGTCCCATTTTGCATGAAGAATGCTTCCTTATTTTTATGTAATAAATTAATTTTATTATTCTATTATAGTGTATATTATTGCAAAATATTACATTGTCGATTAAATATATGAATGATTTACATTATTTTAATGAATAGATTTATAATCAACTAATATATATGTTTAAATGATAAAATACATTAATGTAATAACTATATCTAAATAAATTAATGGAAATACAAAAATCAATATTAAATTTGCTCCCATAAAATAATCATATTTTCTTTTTCAAAGAAATTTAGAGTACATTCCTTAGGCACAGAGCGTTTACATTGAGATTTGGCAATCAACAAATTCAGCACCATAACTATAACTGGACTATACTAGCCTTCAAAAAAATAAATAGAAAACAATAGCAAAGACCTATAGAGGCCTATTACATACAGACTAAAATACATCTGGAATAGAATTCCTTAAACAAACTCTGGACACAACAGAYCGGCCCGCTCATTTCAGCCAGATAGGTAGGTTCGAGGTTGAAGTAGAAAATGGAATTAGGAATACCCTAGCTCCTACTTTCAGTKGCATGTGAAGCTCTAGGTTTTAAGCAAGTGGAATTGACATACCCAAATCCTCTAATCGCAACCACCCATGAGGTTGGGGTATCAACGTGGRATTTACCAAATCTAGGATTCTTTTCATCGCTAAAATAGGAAATGGACTAGGTAGACCCTGGCTCTTACTTCCAGTCGCATGTGGAGCTCCATATTTAAAGTAGGTGGACTCAGCATACCAAAAACCTCTATTTTCATCCACCCATGAGACTAGGGTTTCAATTTAGGACTCAACAAACCCTTAGCAAGTAGTGTGTTGGCCTTGGTCATTGTTAGAAACCATCTTCCTCTTCGTTGAAACTCTCATCCTCCATGACTGAACCCAATGTCACCCTCAACCAGACAGGCATTAAGACTGATCACTCTTGCATGAAGGGTGTTCCACATCCACCGATCATCTATATAAAGAGAG
>JASDQU010754985.1:49210-60299 GCA_032191745.1 Picea mariana | reverse complement strand
GTTTTTCCATCCAACCATAGGAATTTTCTATGGATTCCAACCCTGAGCTATATCATGATACCACCAAGGAAAAGGAATCTCCTATGGTGATCTAAACTCACTCATCCAAACCCATCACTTTCATGACAAGCCATATTCTCACTACAAAGCTCTTCATGCCCTCATCCAACCATCAAGCCAACCCTGACACTCTCTTCCAATGCCCCATGCAACACTAATAAGACATACTCTTTCTCTACTCAATAGTCCCTTGTAGTACTCTTCCTTTCTAGTGCTCTTCGGTGTATGCAAAAATAGTCCAATCTATTGCCTAATTTTTGGTAATAATCTAGATCATAAAACACTTTCCCTCAAGATAGTCAATGAGCGACAATAATAGGGTTGTATCATTGAAGTTGTTTCCTCGGCCACTGTGGACATTCCATAAAAAAATTCTCTCTCCAACAACCCCATTTTTTACCTCATTTTCTAGCATAGTAGCCATAAAAACTAATGGAAAACATCCTCGTAACATGGGATCTTGTCTCCTCTCCATGCACATAAATGGTTTAATCATATAATCATATAATTATAGAATGAATGGAAGAGACAATGGAAGACAATTTCTTGCATGAGACCTACTCTTTTCCCGAGGATATGACACTTGTACTTAGTATATAGATACAAGTCAAAGATTGATGTGAAAGCTTGTAAGGAAGCATGGGAAAAAAGGGTAGTACTTCTAAAGGAAAATGACAAGATCAAATCACCTAATAACCCCTTTTCCTCTTCCTCTATCATAGTATCATTGTCTCCTTGTTGCTCCCTCAAGCAACCATTTTGGTGGATATTATATTATTATGTATTTTCCTTTTTGTACATGCTTTTACACAACCATAAGCATCACATGGAAAATATAACCACCACACCATAGTCCTCACCCACCAATGGGACTCATACACATTCCCTAGTCAGTCCTTGGCCTTGAGGTGCACATTAGAAATTTTTATAATGCAACACGAGGTCATAACAACTTAGTTTGACTAGCTTCACTCCCATCTAATAAACCACATCATATGACTAATACATGACTTATTACATTACAATTTAAGGGTCAAAACCAAGATATTACATTGTTTGTGAGACATGCACTAAGAACAAAGAAGGGTAATAGTCCCTCTATGTTGGGTGCAAGGAGCAATAGGTTAAGGTGGCATTGTATCTCACATTAGAGGAATTGTCTCCTTGATCTACTATTGTCTATGCTTGTGATGTCGATATCAACCGAGTGCTTAATGCCCCTAATGGCTAAGAGAGGATAAAAGGAGGTATCCAATTTGGTGTGGCTCAAAGGTTTCTATAAGGTTGATCATCTAAAAATAACTATCTCTCAAATAAATAGGGCCAAACATCTTTGAATTGGGTAATGAAAGGAGGTAGAAAGGGATACTCTATATAAGTAGTGAATTCCGTTCCAAAATTTGTAAAAGATAGAGTGCCTGAAAATATAATGCTCCTCCATTTCCACCTACTAGAGGGAACAAAGTCAACAAATATTGTCCCCCTGCAAAATTTAAGGATTTGTCTTTACACATAACTAGTGGGAGTGCACTCTTGGTTGGATTATTGGAATCCTAAAGTAATGCAACATGTTGTCATGGGTATTTTGAGTGGATAATGAGACCATTAACAATCCACAAGAACTTCTAAACATTAAAAACCATCATAAGGATAAGAAGCTCTGGAGTGGAAGCCTACATGATTTAAATGAACTACTTAGTGCCAATAGGTTTCCTTTTTGATTGACGTATTAATCTCTTCCTTTTGGGGAAGAAGGCGAGGCAGTGCATTTAAGGAATAAATGTTAGGAGGGAGTCTGTCAATAGAGATGCTAACACATTAAAGAAACAAAGTGATCTTAGAATACCAATATTGTATTTTCCTAGAAAGACCCATGGAGGGGATATCCTCAAGGAAACGAAGACGTAAATACATATATATCTCTTAACCTTGGGACAATACTTCTGAAGGTAAGAAATAAATGTGAATAATGTCTTGGGATGAAGATGATGGGCACCAAATTTAGCTTAAAGGTATTTTAGGGGACTATTCATTTACAAAGGATCATATGTTGAGGTATGATAATTTCTACTTTCTAACAATGTGCCCAATCGACAAGCCTCAAACTAAGCCCCCTAATATCCAAGACATAAATCACAATGGGTTTAATCATAACATTAAAAGATGCATCCTTTAAGGGATATCTTGAAAATGTATAAAGTAGCATTGATGTTGAAGCATAGAGATAAGTACCCCTTACAAGTCATGTCTTAGAGGCCAATTTTGGGTTGAGTGTGGGATTGGTAAACTGACCAACCAAGTAAGTGTAGGTCATAGTATTCTTCATTGGCTCCCCTTTGAAGAAGAAACAAGACTTGGAGAGGGTATCCTTGGAAGTATTTGTGCCTTTAACCTTAATGTTCCTAAGGTTGACCATGAACTAAAAATGTTCAAAGAAGCAAGTCAACACATCCAATTGTCTCCAACCCTTTGCAAGCCCTCAAGAGAAGAATCTAGAAGGACCACAACATCATAAATAAATAAAAAAGCATTGTTATCAAGATGTGGTATAGGGCATAACCATCCTCCACACACATGTTCTCTTTAAGAAAGCCCTCGAGCTCATTAGTGTAGATCCCAAATAAGGTTAGTGCAAGGGGACAACCCTATTTACCTCCAATAATGCTTCTTATAAAGCCAAAGAAACCATACGTTGTCTAAAACCAATTGGCGATAGTCTTCATATAGACTAATGATGGCAATAGTAAAGGGCCTAGAGATGCCAATGTTTTGGCACATAGTCAATGAGCTTTCTAAAGTCAACAAAATAGAATAAGATATTATAATACTATTGTCTAGCCATATTAATGATATCTTTGATGATTAAGAATACGATCAATGGTTTGATAATCCCTCCTAAAACTTTATTAACCTCTAGCTTTGAATTTACTACTTTCAAAGTGCTCCAAAGGCCACATGTTGAGGACAATCAAAGAGAGCTTAGAAAAATTGTGCCCAATCATAATAGTATTGTAAATATTTGGATCAAACCTATCTTTGGGGTTATGGGTAGGATGAACAATATATTGCAATCAAGATGGCAAAAATCCAAGCAAACCAAATCATTAGATAGATATACAATAAGAAAAGCAGGAGAATCCACTCATTATTTAAGAAAAAAAAATTGGATCTCCTTGTAATCAACAAGTTTGCTAGTGTTCAACTTCCTAATAACTCTCTTGAATCCCTAAGAGAAAACAAAAGAGAAGAGCTTGAAGGATCAATAAAAAATCCTGGAGGTGCGGAGGAAATAAAGAAGCTTGTGCCTTCTCAATCCAAGAAACTCATGTTTTTTGCATTGTAGGAGATGATGGTGTTTTTTATGAATGACCATAATGGAGTTAGTATGGCATATTCAAATCATGACTGGTGACAACACTTGTGGGTAAGAGTTCAAAGAGCAAAAGCAATTGAATTCTGATTTTATATAGAAGTGTGGTTGACCTTTAGAATGATAAAAAGAAGGGCGTCCCTCAAATATGTTATTTGATTGGTGGGGATCTTTATCCAATAAATAATAAATCAACAAGTTCCATATGTAAAAGAGTTCATGCACTTTTCGAATCAAGTCATTGAAGATTATATGATATAAGAATCAAATAATTATCATCAGATACGATAGAAAATTGAGAAGTGTTTCATTGGAAAAAGGAAGTCAAGAGGTTTGAGGTGCATGTTCCCTTCTTAATAGTGAAATAATACAATCATTTGGAGCAACAAGTTAATAGCAAGTGACAAGGAATTGACTATATGGTGCGAAGAGAACAAACAAGGAAAGGAAAAAAGAGGAAGACAACAATTCTAGTCAATGAGTACATTTTTTTTCTTGATCATTCTCACTAAACTAGAGAATACTAAGCAATGTACTAATAAAAAAGGGATAACTCAATTGACACCTGCAATATTGGTCTAATTATTAACATGCTTTGGACACCTAGAGGCATTTGGATAACAATAATGTGAAAAGATATGAATACAAACTTGTCTATTGCTCAAAAGGTTTGAAAGGATCATTAGAAAAAGTAGAAATAATTGGTTGATTAGTTGGATAAGTTAGCAAATATTATTCCAAGATAAAGTATTTTTGAGAACTTAGGTCAACTACAAGTGTGTGAATTGAGTCCTATGGATTAGAATAAAAGGAATATGTGGTTTCTAAGATCAACAAGAGAACCTTGACTAGGACACACTTATGAAAGTTCCACCTAAGATACATAGAATTACGGTCATGGATAAGAGGAACAAAAGAATTGACAACTTCGAAAGTGTTTGCTAGGAGATGATAGAAATAACAACAACATCATGAATACAAAAATTTCAACAAATGTTGTAAACTTTAAGTGAAAATGGGAAAGAGGACCCAATATAGCATTCTAATATTTATGAAACATATATATGAACCATAGTTGCTCTTCCACTAAAATATTGGTATGAGGTCGAGCTCAAATCAATTTTTGGTATGGATCATCGTGTCAAAAACGTATTGATCCTCGTGTCAAAAACATATTGAAATAGATCCAAGGATGGATTATTTTTTAGTTTGTGGATCCATTTCAAATCTAGTCTTTTTGTCTCTAGAATCTAGTACCCTAAGCCTAAAGAGATACGAGAAAGTAGAATACTTTGAACATTGAACTTGATGTTTGACATTTTGTTACTAGCATTATATTTTAGCTTTTGATTTACATATCGAGTTGAAAATAATATTTAAACATAATGGACCTTGGCATTTGATTAGATTTCTATACACACATTTTTATAGATATTTTCACTTTTGTACTTGTTTCTTGTCTTTTAGGTTATATTCATTTGATTTGCACTTTTGATATTTTGAAAAATTGAGTTTAAAGTTTAAAAATTTGAATGAGTTTATATTAATTTGATTTGTAATTTTGATACTTTGAAAAAATTGAGCTTAAAGTTTAAAAATTTGAATTTATATTAATTTGATTTGCAATCTTGATATTTTGAAAATTTGAGTTTAAAGTTTAAAATTTTGAATGAGTTAATATTAATTTGATTTGCAATCTTGATATTTTGAAAATTAAGTTTAAAGTTTAAAAAATTGAATGTATATTGTTGATTGATGTAATGTATGTGAAGGAGTGAGTGAGAATGGTAATACAAAGATAAGAAAATGCAAGGAAATATTAAAGTTATGCATAATTATATAATATTACGTATAACATCATTAAAATACTGTAATATTTGTAGACAATTTATTATGGACACATATCTTTTCATAGTTTGATTAGATCAGGCATCAGAATATAAATTGACCTTCGATATCATTATATTAGTACCAAATCAATATAAATTATAATGGTATTGTGAACCTTAGATATAGACAATAAAGGGAACATCATAGAACTTTCATTCATATCTTGATATGTTACATGTGTTGCTAATTATTGCTACAAGCAATTTCCCTTGAGGCGATTGCGCCTTAAAAAGGAGTTCAAGTTATTTTAATTTAAAATGACAACAAAGTTGTAAATACAATTTAGAACTTCAAATAGGATTACAAGGACAACCTTTGATTATATCAACACAATTCGAAAGCATTGATAAAGAAGTTGGTGTGCACTGACAAATAATTTGAAAAATATTATATTTGATGAAAGGATTGTTGTCTCATTAAGGAAGAATATTTAAGGTGGTTAGACTTACATCATATGAAGAGATTTGTAAATAGAGAAATAAATATGGAGATTAAATATATAATGGAGGCTCAAGTGAAATTCTCAATCATCAAGGAAGAAAATAATATTTTTCTTTCATTTACGATCCTTAATAAGTACACGAGGCAAATTATAAAATAACTTGAGGGAGGGAAGATAAAATATCAAAAAGAGCTATGGTGTATGAATTACAAAACCAAACAAAAGCAAATTTGTACATTTGTGAAATAAAAATTGTGTTAAAAATAATGTCCTATCCTTATAATACGAGGGCCAAATTTTGGCACAAATATTTTGACACAAGGGAAAGGGCATCGTAAACAAGTTTTTGCCAACAAGGGGGAACAAGTTGGGGATACATAAATCTTTTCTTAGGCAACATGATTCAAGGACCAAAACAAATTTTGATAATACACACAAATGAATAACACAATGTAAGAAGTGCAACGAATACAAACATTTTGCAAGGAACTACTCAAATGACAATTAGAGAAGTAAACAATTATTTTGTAAATGGTGTAGTCTTGGAGACCATTATGATAAAATTGTCTAAAGAATTAAACCATAGGAGAAATTTTGATAGATGTTGAAATAGATTAAGATTCCCTTTTAACCACAAGGAGTAAGACTATACAAAGCTAAATAATTGAAGGACTTCCCAAACTCCAAAATTCAGAACAAATGGATGATCACTATAAAGACAATAATTAAGGAATGCAAACACAAAAATGACTCCCAAACAAACCACTTATATTTCACTACATGAATGACATTGCAAGAATCAAAGTAGAGGACAACTTGGACTCCATCACACACAAGGAATTTTCATATCAAAGCCCATGTTTAAGATGCTAACCATTGTTAATCACATTCCTAAATAGGAAGAAGCAATATTTTACCTTCAAAATAGTAAGTTGTATGGTGTAGGTGGTTGAAATCCATAGCAAACCACAAATGGTAAGTAGGAAGTATATATTTGTGGTGTTCCATTGTGGTTGTGTTGGATTGCATAGGTGTACACATCCTAATGCTTTCTAGATTGATGGCATAATCAAAGTGCATGTAAAAGGGTCTTGTTTAAAACTTCATTTCACTCGTTCATCTAAGAACAAAAGGATTACCTAGAAAATCATTATCTATCGGTTGATTTTTTCTACATCATTTCGTTGCATCAATGGATTTATTACAATGAATAACTATTGCCACCATAGAAAATATGTAATCACAAAAATGCAATCATGTTGTCAATATGCCATAGATAATCTGTTGATGAAGACCATTGAAATTCATTCCCATGGTCATGAAGCAAGGGGCAAAGGTTGATACAACCCAAGTTTACTATTTGATTGAATTGGCTATAAATTGTACATCTTCAAATATAACCTTTAGTGTTCCTTTGTTTCCTGGTAAATGGAAGTATTGTTGAACATATCGGCATGCCTTTGCGACTCCAAAATATTTGCCACGGGAAGAAGAACATAACTCTCCAAGAAATTGTTTTGGTGCAATGCTAATTGCAAAATATGATGGTACAACTTAGACATGAATTCATCATTGAGATGAAAGACCAATAAAGGTTCCTAGTTGATTATTGTAGTTTGTTATAAGACTAAAAAAATTAACTTTGAACTGTGCATTATATCGATAAAGGTCTTTTGACCCATCGTATTTGCTACATCTAACATCTAGAATGTTACAGAGAACTTAAGCAGGGATCTAACTAACAAAATCAACAACTTTGTTTTTGCTTACGTTTTGTACCTAATTTTTAGTGGAACACATTGCAAGTAAGAAACCTAGATTTTATGGTGATGTTTGAATTTTAAATTAAGAACTAAGAGATTGTAGTGGTCTTTTGTAAAGTGGTCGTTTACCAATTCAACACCATTTAGGAATGCTCTTAATGAGCTTTTGTGAAATTTTGTGATGAATTAGGCACTCAAGAACTTCATCAATTAGAAGTTATAATGTCAATGCCAAAACAAGAGGGCAACCTTGCCTAATTGATTTGAAAAAACCAATCTCTTATGAATTAGTTTGGTTAGTAGAAAGGTAGGCAATAACATCCATGAAGAGAGTTTCTATGGCCCCATAGAAGAACTCGACAAAACCTAGGTTTGTAAGCATGGATATCATGAATGACCACTTAACTCCGTTATAAGACTTATTGAAGTCAATTTTAACTAACAAGACATTAAGACCTAAACACCTAGCCGATCTGATTCCATCGCAAAGGGCTATAGCATTGTCCAAAATAAATCGGCCTATGAGGAAACTCATTTGTTTAGGCCTAATAATATTAGGTAAGAACATTGATCAAAATCTTGTACGAAACATTGGAAAGTGTGATAGGCAACAAACTGTTGAGAAAATGTTGTCATTGATGTCAAAGTGGTAGCGATGATGAGGATGTGGCAGTGATGATGAGGATGTGGCAGTGATGATAAGGATGTAACAATGACAATTATGATGTGGCAATGGAAAAGGGAGATTGTTTGAGTATTGAAGCCATGAAGCCAAGTGGAGAAGCATTGAATCCACGAAGCCAAGTAAAGAAGCATTGAAGCCATAAAGCCAAGTAAAGAAGCCTTGAGATTGTTTGAGTATTGAAGCCATGAAGCCAAGTGAAGAAGCCTTTGAGCCAAGAAGCCAAGTAAAGAAACCTTGAAGCCATGAAGCCAAGAGAAGAAGCCTTGAAGACATATTGATGAAGCCTTGAGAAGCCAACATGCAGTAGTCAAGCCATGAGGACAAGTCAATGTCAAAGAAAATTGAAGAAGCCCCTGAAGAAGTAATGATGTGTCCACTTGAAGAAGCCTTGAAGTGCCTTGAAGGAGCCTTGACATAAGTGTATATAGCTCAAAAGTGGTCTGCTTATGGCGTAACTTTTAAGCATGGCCCTCACGGGATGAGATAACATTGGTTGTTTCCACATGCCCACTTTGAGTTGTACACAAATGAAGCCTTGAAGAATCCATAAAACCAAGTGAATACGCCCTTAAACTCAAGTGAAGAAGCCTACCGATGTCCAAGATAAATATTGCAAGATGGAGATTGTTGAAAGTATTATTTGTGGTCAATTTGGATACCCTATCTTTGAGGGAATTTTTACCCTACATAACTAAATAAAATGGAAGCACAAGTTACATGGTTGAAAAAATTATTATGATACCTTTCCAACATTATATAGAAGTCCCTCTAACTCCCTAAGAATGAACATATACGAGTTTTTTCGTTTGACAACCCAACCTGTTATCTCCCAAAATAAAACCGTCCTTTTAGTCGAGTTTTGTGATGGATAGCATGGCTATCGGTAGTTGCCTCAATTCATTTTTGAGTCTTTTTAGTTGCAAAACTTAGGTTTCGGTTTTCGTCTTAGAAAATCATATGATCCATAAAGTCTTCTTTTCAAAATTTGCATAATTCACTTTCAACAGCTAACGTGTGTCCAAAAGTTGAGTGTTAGCTGTGGAAAGTGGCGACTTTCAACAACCAAGGAGCACTTCTCATAAGTCTGTGTGCTGTTGAAAGTGGTGAATTTCAAAATGTCCAACAATCAGTTTCGCGGGTCGTGCGCTGTTGAAAGTGCATACTTTCCACAACTATGGAGTGGTTTTTACAAGGTCGCGCGCTGGTGAAAGTGAAAACTTTCCGCAGCTAAGGAGCAATTCTTAAAAGGTCATGCGTTGAGGAAAGTGAAGACTTTCAACAACTAACCGGGGTTTTCCACAGGGTCATGCGCTGGTGAAAGCGACAAGTATAAACAACTAACAGAGGCGTTTTCCACGGGCCGTTGGTTGGAGAAAGCGGGAATCACGTGCGCTTATACACGTTTCAAAATCAAATCAACATGCGATCAGAAAGACGCGCTGGTGGAAGTGGGTAATCATTTCAACTCGAGTTTCACATCCTAGTTGGATTACATCTCGGATCCGGCTCAGAAACTCACGCTCCAAAATCATGGCATCAAGGATGGCAAGTTCGAATTTAGTGGCTCAGGTACAGAGGCTGTACTCCTGGGCTGACAACATCAAATCAAATATTTGGTTCCATATCAAACATTGTTCACAAAGGACCGTTTAAGGTTTTGAATTGCAAACGAAAAGAATGATGCTTAAACTTGTAGGGCACTTTTCAATCCCTTCCCAAGCTCCAAATGAAGATCTGAAAACACCATTAGAAAGAATTAGATTCTCTAGATGTCAATCGACTATTCATACGTGAAAAACTGATTTTTTTATGACCAAGAAATTTGATTTTGAAAATCTGCCCGCTTTCAACAGCTAATTCGCCGAAAATTTTGTCAGTTAGCTATTGAAAGTGCCGCCTTTCAACAACTAAGGAGCGTTTTTCACGGGCTATGCGCTGTGGAAAGCCTGTCACGGCCAAAATGTTACGATTTTTGCCCAGATCGTAATTTTTTGCATGAGAATGAATTGAAACCTCTTCTAAGGCTTGATTAATGAATTATCAAATCTATTTAATCAACCACTTTTGGAAAATAAAGAGAAGAGAAGGTGTACAAATGTCATTTACCATCTTTAAAAGAGGCAGAATTTCAGGGTTTTGAGAGCCACATCACATAATTCGAATTTCATTATCAGATTATCAAATCAGAGAGCCTTGGGAGGCTGAGCTACACATCATCAAATTTCAACCACATTTGGAGGGCCAGTAGATAAAGATTTACCTTATTTGGAGGATCTATTCCTATTCCTTTGTAAATGTTATTTGTTTACTATTTCTAGAAATTCAGATCCATAGTTTTAGGATCTGATAACTGAATGGTTAAACTATAAAACTACATAAAGGAGATGAATGAAGGGTTCGATTTTGGGTTCTACATGCTGCTACTGTAAGAGAGACCTATTCTTATTATATGAAAAATTGCAAGCTTCCTTCAGTTGTGTTGTCAGATTTTCTTTTCTGTTCTCTGATATCTTATGAGTGAAGGTTCTTTATTGATGCTCATTCAATCTGCGTGTGACTGTCATCTCACTAATTGATTGATTAAGTTGATAATCATAAGTTATTTCCTTAGTTCTTAAACCCATTGTGCTTGTTTTATATGAGTATAATCTGGTTCAATAGCTATTTTCTCTTCCATTTAATCAAACCTTGTCTGACTGCATTACTAGAAGGCCTTATGAGATTTTATATTTCTAGACAGTCTTGAACACACAGTCCAGTCCCTAGATATTCATCTTGATCCAAAAACCACATCAATTATTAAGAAAATATTTCCCAAAAAGAGTTAGTTACCAGGCATCTCCGACTTACAGCCTAGGAGAGTTTCCTGGAGTGATAAC
>JASDQU010754985.1:19321-32315 GCA_032191745.1 Picea mariana | reverse complement strand
ATGTCTTCATCTGGTAGTCCACTGACTACTTTGCAATCTGCTAGCAGGCACACAACTACTACAATGCCTTCGGTAGCTCGAATCATCAGGCACAGTCTCTGGGATCAAACGGTAGCACACACAGCTACATCCAAACGATCTGGTAATCTCCATGACAATCAACTAGTAACACACAGCTACTACAATGTCTTTTAATAGATCACCATTGCTGCCATGTGGTACACAACTACTGTCCAGTGACACACAGTCACTACTAGTGGAACACATCCACTGTAGTAGTACACAACTACTGTCCGAAGTCACACAACCTCCGCTAGTGCAACACATCCATTGTAGTAGCATTGTAGTGCACAACTATTGTCTAGAGACACACAATCTCCGCCAGTGGTACACAACCACTGAAGTAGCACATAACTACTGTCCGGAGTCACACAGCCTCCACTAGTGGAACACATCCACTGAAGCAACACACAACTACTGTCTGGAGTCACATAGCCTCTGCCAATGGAACACATCCACCGTAGTAGCACACAGTCACTGTCTAGAGACACAGCCTCCGCCATAGTCTTACGACTACGTGTGTGATGTTTCTTCTCTCAGCAGGTTCGACAGTGGATTACCCCCTCAGTGACCTCACATGACTGATCCAGGGAACCCTTGGCCAGAGGGGTTAGTCAGCATGAGAAGAAACAACACACCTCCTTCTCAACGAGGGTGGACATTCGGCAACACTCAAGCTTGTCCTTGAAGTACTCATACTTCACTCTTGACAAGGGCTTGGTGAGGATGTCCACTATTTGCTCGTCCGTGGATATGTACTGGAGCTCCACAACTCCTCTCTGCACCATGTCCTGGATGTAATGATATTTGATCTCTATATGCTTAGACCTGTCATGGAATACAGGGTTCTCGGTAAGCTTGACGCAACTTTGATTGTCACAATGTATTAAAGTTGGCTCCAATTCTTGATCAAATATCCCGGCTAGCAACTTCCAGAGCCACACTGCTTCACGGCTTGCCACGCTTGTTGCGATATACTCTGCTTCTGGTGTACTGAGTGCCACTGATGTTTGCTTCCTTCTCAACCATGAGATCATGCCTGATCCCAGACTAAAACAACATCCGAAAGTACTCTTCCGATCCATTGCACTCCCTGCCTAGTCAAAATCTGTATATCCCTGCAGCTTCACATCTCCACTTGAGACATATCTCAATCCATATCCAACCGTACGACGAAGGTACCTCAACATATGCTTTGCTTCCATCCAATGTACCTGTCTAGGTTCAACCATGTGTTGACTCAAGGTATTCACTACAAAGTATATCTCTGGCTTGGTGTTAACCAGGTACATCAAGGATCCAATCAATTGTCTGTACATCATGGGATCCACCAAATCTGAAGATTTGTCACTCAAGAGCTTCAGATTTATAGTCATGGGTGTGGTCATGGCCTTGCAGTCCATCATCCTGAATCTCTGTAGAATCTCAACAGTATATTTTCCTTGGCTAAGGAAAATCTCATCTGATCTCTGCCACACTCCCAATCCCAAGAAGTAATGCATCAGACCTAGATCCTTCATCTCGAACTCTAAAGAGGGCTCCCTCTTGCACCCAACTATGAGATTCTCATGTCCTGTTAGAAACAGGTCATCCACATGTAGGATCAATGGGCAACCATCAAATAACTGTCTGATCTGGCATATCATGCCCTGGGTGCCTGCTTAGGCCTGTACAAAGCCTTCTTCAATCTGCAGACATGAGACTCCTTCTCATGTATCTTGTGGTTGCTCTATGTACACTTCTTTTGGCTACTAGAGCAAGTGTCTCGTCATAATCTTCTCCCTCTTGCTTGGAGAATCCTCAGGCCACAAATCAAGCTTTGTACATTTCTATGTTGCCATTTGTAGCATGCTTGATCTTGTAGATCAACTTGGAAGTCACTACTCATTTTCCTTCTGGTCTCGAAACCACCTCTCACACATCATTCTTCATGATGGACTGATACTCCTCCATCATGGCATCCTTCCATTCCTGCTTCTCAACAACTTCTTCAATGGTGGAAGGCTCTGAATCAATGATGCTGCTCATCAACGCCACATAGCTGGAAAACATGTGTGGTTTTTGGAACTGAGGCAAAATCTATATGCAAGTCCTTCTGACTTGTTGCCTCTTATGTCACTGCAGCAAGGTCTATCGAGACAAGGGAATCCTCCCAGGAGATCTCACATCTCCTAGAAGCCTTCGAAGCTTCGATTTGGCCTCCTCAACTCATGGCACCTGTCTGTCAGTCATGGAAGACATCTCTCTTTCCTATATGAATTTGAGACGAAATACTTTCTGAATGAAAGTCTCTAATCCACTGACTTTCTTTGAGATCAGGCTCACTCTGAATTTGCATGCTCCCTCTGAAGCTTGACTCCCTCCGAGTCTATACGATCTTCGGAGCCACTTGCTTCCGTTGCATCTGTTGACTTCTTCTGAAGTCTGATCTCCTATGGACTGTACTAGGAGGTTGCTCTTCCCTATTGAATCCTAAGGGTTGACTCCCTCTGAAATCTAGCTCCTTCTGAGCTGGTACTTGGTGGGGCCGTCTGCCTCACCACTGGTGGAGTCATCTGCTTCTCTTCATAGTATGGCTTATCAATGTCATGTATCTGTATCTCCTTTGCATTATACAAGGTATCACGAGAACATGCTGGTTTTACTGCATCATTTCTAGGTAGGGCCCTTCTGGCACTACTAACTCTTCCTAATGATCTGAAGAGTGGTCAAATTAGTTGTACGGTCATCTTTGGAGCCTTCTGCTCATAGTTAATCTCCATAAGAGATATTCTTCTTTGTCTTCTTCTTCACATGGGTGTGTACGTTCGTGTACACAGTTCTATGTCTCGGCTAGAGACTGTCTAAATAGTTGCCTCCTGCAACCGTCATCATAGCTCCTTCTCAAAGCTATCACCTGTGTCCTGCCCGGAACAAGAGACAAGAACAACATTTCCATGGTAACCTCCATGGAATGGTTAGTAATCAAGAACATCTCCTAGAGGAGATCAATTTCATCTTGCAGACAAGTATATCATCAACAATGAGCATTTTCTTAATGGTAATCGTACTGACAATATTCATGTGTACCTAAACATTTGATAGCAATAGCAAATAATAAAGCTGTAAAGACTGTTATCCTAGGTACAATATTTTCTTAAGCAACAACAATATAAAATATCAAACCTGATATGCAAACCTGGAGTTTGGTGTTGTTGTCTTGCTTGAGTTTCCTTCTATCGTTCATATGAAAACACCATTGTCTAAAAGACAAATTCTTCATCCTTTGATGCCTTTGAGTGCTCATCGGCATCTGCTGCATGTGCATGGTGTTTCTTCTTCTCCTTTTCATTTCTATCTGGACATTGAAAGGCATAATGTCCCAGCTTTTGGCAGCTGTAACATCTGATCTTTGACCTTCTTGTAACAAGGTCTCTTAGACTTCTTCGAGCTTCCTTCTTCCCTTTTCTTTCTCTTCTTTACTTGAGCAACAAGTGCTTGATTTTCATCTTCATTTGTCTTTTGTGTCTTGGATATCAGCCTAGATTCCTCTTGAGTGCAATCTAACCATAACTTGTCAAACTTGGGCAATCTCCTTCTTGCGCAAATTCCTTGGACAAATGTGTCCCATGAGGGAGGGGATCCATTGAGTGTGCTGGTCACGAGTTCAACGTCTTCTATTGGATCTCCAATAGCTGCTAACTGATCGTTGCTCTGTGAGATCTTCATAAAATATTTGACCACTGTTTCTGACTTATTCATTGTCACATTTCTGAGTTGATGCCTAAAAGTAAATTTTTGACTAGTATTCTTACTTTCATAAAGTTTGGTTAGGGCATCAAACATCTCCTTTGGTGTCTTTAGTTCTGATACATTGGGTATCAGGTGATCGTTGATTGAGTCTGTCAAGATCCTCTTGGCCTTGACCTCATTCTTCTTGAACTTTGCCTTTGCTTCTTCATCTTCGGGTTCTGGAAGCATCTTCTTGACGTGATCCAATAATTCATTCTCTTCTAGAATGAGTTGTATTCTATGCTTCCAGGATACGAAGTTATCTGCTCCATCCAATCTATCCTCAACTCTCATATTGGTTGACATTTTCATCGGTAGAAACCCTAGCACTGAAAAACCTCGATTTTTCAATCTTCACCAAACTGTGCGTTGAGGGTTTCAGGGGGTGCGCTAGGTTAGGGCGCATTGCTTTGTGAAGGAATTATTCCCAACGTCCTTGGGATAGTGCTCAACGAGCTTCACAAAGTATTTGCAGTTGCAAGGTGCCACTGTATTGATCTTCCTTCTAGTGGTTAAACTGTTATGAAGGTAACCAACTCTGATCCCATGTTGGATTTTCCTTATTTACAGAGCATTAGTGTTACTAGTGTTCTTTTACTTCGTTACCATTAACATATATATATCATGTATTGAGCAGTAGTAACATAAACAAGAGACAAAAAAGAACACAAGAGATTTATCTTGGGAAAACCCCAAATGGGGGAAAAACCCAACAACCTTTCTTAGATAGATTCCATTCACAAAGCAAGTCCGATTGGATAAACCCTAGCACAAGTGCTAGCTTAGCTAGAAATACCACCCCAGCTGCAGCAACAACACCATACAAAGGTAGCCCACCTCCTCAAGGAGTAGCGCACAAGAGAGAGATAACAAAAGATTGAGCAGTAATAAACTGTGCAGTTGCAGCTACTGTGTCACCTCCTCCAAACTTGCACCTTGCTTTTGTGTAGCTGGGAGACTGTGAGTGAGTGAACAAATGAGCTAAGGCGCCTCCTTATTTATAGTCTTCTTGTCCTTCTAGCTGGGCCGACTTCTCTTTTGGGAAGGTGTCTTTTCATTATACTTTATTCTTCTGGGGACTTCTCTTCTAGGGTATTTCAACATCTGTCCAATGGATCTCTTGCTTCCGGAATCTTCTCCGCATCTAAGAAAGGTCATTTAGGAGGGAAAGATCCTGCCGCAGCTACCAAAACACCAACACCTTCAATGACTGATATACATTGCCTCTTCTGGACTGTTACGCTGCCTCTTTATGGTCTGTTATTGCTGCCTCTTATTGATTGTTATTGCTTCCTCTTATTGACTGATACACCACTCCGTTATAGACTGATATAACACTCTGTTACCACTCTGGACTGGACTGATATACCACTTTGTTATGCGCCTTCTCAAGGACTGATATACCTCTCTGTTATGCGCCTTCTCAAGGACTGATATACCACTCAACTTCCTCACCTATTCGATGCATAACCCGTGTGTAGAAAAGAGGGTCGACCTCTTGCTTATATAGGAGTGGAGAGGTAGAGAGGAGGGGGCTTGAATTAGAGGCATGAGTGCATGCTTTTACAACTGAACTTAACTCAACAACCAGATTTAGAACTGAACTTTAACACTTCATTTAGGAACTTGCCCTTGACATGATATGCATGTGAACTCCTTAACATGCACATGACATGCATGCATGCAACGTGGAACTAGACATGCATGCAACATGCAACAAACTTGACAACTTTGACTTTGACCTAGACATGCAACTTTGACTTTTTACAACTTGACTCTTTACAAGGCAATTCAAATTTCTTCATGGTGGATGGTATTACACGTGCCAACGCACTAGATCAATACAATTGCTTCATTTGCAATATCAGGAAGATTGTTTATTTCTAGCTCATAGGAATTTTATGTTCAACCTAACTTTTGCTAGATGCCTTGACTTTTTCTCACGGCTCACAAGGCTTGACTTTTGCACTTGTTTGTCTATGCTCACAGAGGTTGTACGTTCCCCCTGACTTTTGCACTAGACTGTCTATGCTCACAGAGGTTATACATTCCCCTTGACTTTTGCATTAGACTTACATCTTGACTTTTGTCTTAGACTTACAAGGCTTCTACCTTTGCCTTGGCTTGACTCACAAGATCATATAGCATCTCGTTCGTCCTGACTTTTGGTTTGACTCACAGAGGTTGTACATTCCCCCTGGCTTTTGTCAATACCTCACAAGACTGGTTGATTCTCTAAATCTCCTTGGCTAGCCTCAGGGTGGTCCATATGGCCTCTCATTGGAGAATGACTGTCGTTGCTGCCAAATTTAACATATACATGTACATAGCTCCCAATGCAGGGCACCCACTTATAGTGGTGGGTCTAACTCCTTTACAAACCATTAGATGATGCACACATTGTGTTCTCTTTTAGCAACAACATAACGAAGGTTAATTTTAATTTTTTCCCAAGTTTACCATGGGAGGACACTCTTAACCCCTATTGCATGTGAGAAAGACCAAGACAACTAATATTTCCTAGATCACTAAGTTAGATGTAGGTGGAGTGGTGAATAATGTGTGGAAAGATAAAGGGAAATGTCATGTGTTGACCCTCATAGTCTTATGTGATGATGAATAGGTTTTCATTCTTGTCCAACTAGCTTTCACGAGCTAGGAGCCTTTAGTAATTTGATGTACAATCCTTTGACAGGGAGCTAGCTTTGGGTTGCCTTTTCCTCGACACTCTTTCTTACTACTCCTTTCTTTTCCTTTTTTTAATGTTTTCTTTCTTTCTTTCAATTGTTAAGTCCATTTTTCTTTAGATATTTATGGACAAGCATGGAACTAGGGGCATTGGCCTCATCGCGAGGTGGCATAGCTCAAGCTTCATTATTTTTGGCTTTTAACTTTTTATTTGCTCTTCACCTCTAACCTTTTTGGCTTTAACTTAGGCTTTCTTTAGTTAGATATTGCTGGATGACATATGATAAATCAAACATGAAGGGATGATATATTTTTTATGAACGAGATGGATGTGAAAGGGAAAGGTGTAAAAATGTTATGTATGGTCGGGATATGGATATGCTACACCCACATAATCGCTAGTAGTATGACTTGACTCAAGACTCATCACACCTTTAAAAGATAATCATGTCCCCAATGTGAAGATGAGGCAAAAGATAAAATTATTAATGTTATGGAGTTATTAGATAGCGCTTCAATGTCTACCATTTTCATGACTAGCTTAGAAGTTATAGCACCATTTCTAAATATTAAACCAATGCATTGAGAGCAGAGCACAACATATGAAGTATTGCATCTTAAACCAACGTACCATGATCATGCATACTAAAAGCATAAGTGCATCTGTCCTTGGAGGTGTGAGGGAGGAGATCTGATATACCATGCCTGATCTTAGCAGAATCACATATCTAAAGGAGAAACTGAAAGAGCTCTGGAAAAATATGACCAAGAGAGCTCATGCAATTAGCAACACAACACCCCTCTCGAGGGTGCCACTAGAAGTAGTTACCCCTTGGGGGAAAACATAACTAATCATTCTTATCACTTTGAGAGCTATGCTTCACGCTCATATTGGGTGTTCATTGTGTGTCTGCTGGTTTATTATGCTATGGTAAGTATTGGGTTTGTAACATTTTGTAGTAGATTCGATGATTCGTGGTTTGGGCACCTTGAAACAACACTTTATACGGTTTTCTCTATAACATTTGCTAGAAAACTCCAAATCATTTGGGACTTGAAGGGTTGGAAAGAAGACAATCCAGACTATATCTTGTAAAAATTTCAGCAGAAGGCATGCGATACTCTCAGCGTGGCAGTCCATATAAGTTAGTTCTTTTGTTCAGTCCTGAAAATTGGATAAAAATAGGAAGGTTCACTAAGAAGGGCATATTTTGAGATTGCGTGGTCCAATAGTAGTGATACCCATCCCATTGGAAAGAGGAAGACCATGCTATTACCGATCTGAAAATAAGATCAATTGGTGTGAAATTGGGGGATTTGTCATTTGTACAATGTCACTCTCCAAATAGGGGTGAAAAGCAGCAAGTGTTGGCAAATTGGACAACTTTTTCTTGGAAAATCCAAAATCAGTGACATTTGTAGCATTATAGAGAAGCCATATCAGGTTGTTACAAGCTGAAGTTTCTGACCTAATGGTGGAAAAATCTCGGATATACATAAGTTATAGGGTGGGATTGTAGAGCAATCCCCAAATAAAGGCTTAAAAGATATATTAACTTGAAATTGACATAGGTTTTGATTGAAAGCTCTGATTGAGGTGATTCAAAAGCCAGTGGAAAGAGTAAATAAAGGAGAATATACTGGTAAAAGATTTGGAACAATTTGGGATAACTATTTGAAAGGTAGTTGAGTTGTGAGTTAAGCGTTTTGGCAGGACTCAAGTGTTTAAGGCAAGTAGCTACCAATTTTTACTAGACATATAGAAGGGATCGAACCTAGATATTGGTTGTATATAATTATTAATGAGGGATGGATGGAACAAATTATATCAAAAGTGTGCCTATCTTGACGGGGATGCTTGTGATTGGTAGATTGATTTTGATAAAAAAAACCAACTATGCATTGGTTGGGAATAGTTTGAAAAGATCATCTCAAATAGATGGCTAAATGAAAAAGAATAAGAGGACATGCAGAAAATCATAAATGAATTGAAGGAAGCTAAAGAGGAACCTCCAAATTGCAGAAGGATAATGAAGAAGCAAAAGAAGAGCTTATGAAAAAGGGTGACGAGTTGTAGAAGATGTAAGCTCCCAATGAAGCACTCATTGAGGAGGTTAAGAACTTAAAGAAAGGAAAGATGAGAAGATGCAAGAATGATAAATATGATTCAAATGAAGAATTGAGAAAGAAGAATGAAGAAATCTTTAGATTAGGAAATTATAATCAAACGCTACATAACAAGGTTAAGAGATTAAAAGAAGAAAATAAGCATTGTCAAAATCAATAGAAATTGAAGATTGTAGATAAAGAAACTGCCAAAAGAATTAAAGAGGAAATTTGTAAGGGGGTTGAAGAAGCCCTAAATATGGAAGATATCAAATCAGAAATGCAATCTAGAATTGAATAATGATGGCGTTGATGTTTTGGTAGCATCGAGAATGTTCTCACATGTGTGGACCTCTGTGGGCTTGTTGATGGGCTTTGTGGACTTGTGTTGGGGCTTCATACCCACATAGAGGAATAAACAAGTCTAGTTTAATGTTTAGTGGTTTAAGGGCTTCTTCTTGTAATGTCCCCTTCCAAGTGATAGGGGTCTTGAGAGACTTAGTAGTCTAGTTGTTCCCTCTAGACTATAGTCTCATGGAAATAAAAAGGGAACTAAGAGGCCCAAAAGGAGTCACTAAGGTATTAAAGTTATATTATTCAAGTGACTTTAGTAAAAAAAGGAAAATAAAAGATAATTGGCTAAGTGGGGAAAACAAAGTGAATAACTTTAGAAGCCAATTAAATAATTTAAGTAAAGATTAGAAGATGGGATAAAAGAGAGGGAGGGCGCCTCACTCATGCATTCTGGATCATTTTATCTTTGCACTTGTGAGCTTGAGATCTTGGGTGTTTGAGGGTTTTGTCTCACTAAACCCTAGAGATCAGCAAGGAGGTGAAAGATTCCTCTGTTCTTCATCCAAGCTTGGTCAAGGTGGTGAAGGATCCCACCCTCACCATTCTATTCAATTCAGTTTAGTTTCAATAGTGTGTTGTGGAAGCAGGGAACATCTTTGGGGGTTTTCTACAGAGAGGGCGCAATGTGGAGGAATGAATAATTCGATTTAGCCAAAGGAAGATAGATATGAGGCTAGGCATACTCCAGGAGGGTTTTCCATCACCCTAGTGCCTTTTCTCATCAGTCTTTGGGGATATTTAGCTGCATATTGATTTATTATTGTACTGGGGCGAATTTGTGAAGGAGGGTGCATTGTCACTTGTTGGTTCAGTGAGTTGGAGGGTTAGATCTCCTAGAACAGTTGAGGGATCTCATCATTTGTGTTCTACATTACCCGATCTATAGTTCTATAGTCTTTCTCAAGGGTTTGGAGGTCAGAACTGAGGAGGCCGAATTTCCTAGGCACTCTACAGCCAGTTGGTGTGCAACTTAGCTAGATTTTGGTGCCAGTTTGAAGAAGGGAAAGAAATTGATCTTGTCCAAACTTGTATGCTGCCATTGGAGATCTAGGAGGACTCACAACTCTCACTTGTTTGCATCTTTGAGGCATCTTCAACCATAGCTTCTATATTTCTTCTATATTTCCTAGATCTATATATCTCTTGTATGGAGGATAGCTTATCTAATAAATAAAGGTCAGATCTGAAGTTTGTGGCTATTCCATTGTGTTATTCTCTTGTATCTTGTTGTTTTTATCTATTGTTGTTCCATATCTATCATCTACATGCTGTAAAAACCTTGAAAGCAACTCCAACGCAACTCTGGGGAAACAATCTGCAAAAACATTTAACAATCAACTCACACAAACAAATATTAAAGCCTTAAGTTCCTAGCAAAATTGCTTTGGAACATTATAGTGGTATCAGAGTGAATATCTTTGCGAGCCTGTGATTAAGTTGATGACTAAAAGGAGAGGCCGTGTGGACAACCTTTACCAGAGATACCTGTTATCCCCCACTTTTAGGGATAACTAGGAGATCATGTCTCGTGGCCCACAGGTCCTAGACATGGAGTACCGAGAGCCATATTGACTTGTGCATGGCCTTGGAGGTCCCATCTTTTCTTCCTTTCAGCGCCTCCACTTTGTCAGCAACAACAACATCCATCACCTTCGGCTTGGTCCTGTATTAGAGATGGTTCTTGCTCCATGAGGTAATGAGTCCGGGTATCATGGTATGTGTCACTCTGATCCTCAAAACCTTTGAATATGTGCATTTAATTCCTTTTGTTTCTAATGGGTGCTTGGATCTTATACTTATCCACTTGACCATGTCTAGGGTGAATGACAGGATGCCCTAGCAAGCTTGTGCCCATAGGTTTTGAGTTGCCACTGGGGGGATTTCTGAAAAGCCATCGTCCGCTCCCGTCATACTTATCACTTTCCATCTTACTTCCCGCTCATCCACCCCATTACATTGGTCTAGGCATTGGGTTGTCCAATTATTTAAGGGTTGCACCTTGCCTTGTGGGAAGAAGGGGCTAAAGGCCCAGAAGGTAAAAGTAGCTGGCAAAAGATAAAAGCCTAAAATTAAAACCTCGAGATGCTTTGCCCTGGGATCCCCGAGAAAGCAGTAAAATGCTTCTCAGCAAGAAACAAGAGGGACCCATAAAAAATAATAAAACAAGACCTAGTTAGAGGATAGGGGGTCTCATCACTAGCCAGCCTATTAGGTCCATGGGTACCTAATGGTATGACACTACTAGCAGCTGGTTACCACGCTAGGGTAGTGGCTCTTGGTTGCATGGCTAAGAGAAAGGGGGTCTCATCACGAGCCAACCTTCTCATCTCCGTGAAAGTGCTTGTGGGTAACATTGCCACCACTGGTCACCACGCCAGGGAAGTGTCCCTTGATTAGCTTCTTGAAGAAAAAACAATAAAGAATAAAGAATAAAAGGCATGAATGGGCTTGGAAACATTTGCATCCAGGACAAGTGCAACTCGCCTTCTACAAAGGCACCCACAAGTAAGCCCTGCATTTCCCTGCTTTCACTGCACCCCTTGTCAGGACATCCCTTATCCACCTCACCCATTTACATGACTTGAATTTAATCTCTTCCGGAAACATCCCTTTTCCAGTGGACACTAGCCCAATAGGATGCCCTGTCACTTCCTCCAAACTTGCATTGCAGATTTGTATAATGTCTTTGAGCACTTGACTGGGGTAAAAGGGGTTTTATGCACATGTTTAATAATATTGATGATTATATGTGATTGACATTGCTATGATCCCTGTGACTTATGAGCCCATGGAGGGCGTATCTGTTGATGTGTAGGATCATACCCGACGGATAGGTACCACATTGGACAGGTACACATGGGGAGATGATTAGTTTGGACCTCCATGGGGTTGAAGAGCCCACCAGATGGATGATGAGACCCCAGCAGGGGGCAGAGACAGGACAAAGGGGTTTGCACCGGAGAAGAGGAGGACGTTCCACAGATGCACCCTGACAGAGCCTTACCTAGGGGGGTTGTGCCCTCTTCATTGGAACGTTGGCCTTGGAAGGCCCAGGACGTCACCCAAGAGGCTCATGACGTCATCCAACTTTATGGATGTTTTGGGAGACAGTCATGGCATTTTGGCAAGTGTGGCAGGTTGGAGAAGCCCAAGGAGGGCTAAAGTTTTGTTCCAAGAGGCTACATTTGCCCTAGAAAGGGATAACGTCACCCTAGAAGGGGCATGACATCTTACTTTTGCTTGATTAGGGTTTAATTTATGACATTTTAATGTAAAACAATATTATTGTGTATTTTGGCCTTGTCCTTTTGATGACCTAAATTTTAATTAAGGTCATTGGTATGGTATATATTGAGGGTTTTCACTCTCATATTTTCATCATCTTTCACTCACACATTAGTGAGGTCTGAAATTTGTGCCCTCTTCTAGGGTTTTGGCTGAAATTTTGGGGCGCACTTGTTGAAGAAGACTTTTTCTTGGCATTTTTGGCATTTCTCTTGGTGGAAGGTTTACAACTAGGGTTTTGCTACATGATTTCTTGGTTTATGTAAGTGAATTTCTGCAACACTTCTTAATTGAATGGTTATAGTATTGTTTACTTGCATTTGTTATTATAATTTGCTGAATTAAACCCTAGGTGACAAGCACACGCTAAGGTCCTTGTCTCATGTCCCTACTAAGATTAAGAGCTATTTGATTTGCTGAAGTAAGAAAGAGCCTTTCCATAGCAACACTCTATCCATATTCTTCTAGACTAGCCGTTTTTCATCTTGTATTTGAGCTAAGGAAGGAGAAAACACACTAAGGCCTAGGGTTTCTACACCTTAGTGAGCCATTTTCCCTAGGGTTTGATTGATGAAGCCTTGCTATAGCAACACTTCATCATTAAACCCTCTTGTCCTTAGCCATTTCATTTATTACTCAAGCTAGCCGATTTTTATCCCGCCATTGAGCTAAAGGAGGAGAGAGCACTAAGGTCTAGGGTTTCTACACCTTAGTGAGCCTTTCTCCCCTA
>JASDQU010754985.1:2628-14859 GCA_032191745.1 Picea mariana | reverse complement strand
TGGGTTTTCTTCCCCTAGAGGGTTTCCCAGGATAAATGTTGTGTCTCTTGTGGATGTGTATTTCTCAGTGATCTTATTCTTATTATGCTCTTATCTTTATGAAATGCAAAGAACTATAATAATGGCATAAACATTAACAATCTTTGGGGTCATCAACTTTGATTTCTGGAGTAAAGAGGTGTTCTCTCTTGAACAAGGAGATATTTTCCTCGATTTGTATAGCCATGTGATAAGCTTCTTGGATTGTTCTTGGACCTTTTTTACTGAGGAGAAACCCTAAATGCACTAAGAGTGCATTGGTATAGAGGTAAACGAGGTACTTGTCTTCAGGATGATGGCTTCTAGGAATTTGTTGTAGCAAATTCTCAAACTTGGTATAGAATTCCTTGACAATCTCGTTCTTAGTTTGTTTCATGTACTCGTGTCTTTTTATTAGCATGTGTATATCTTCTAATTTAATACCCCATTTCTCGAGAAAGGTTTCTTCTAACTGGCCCGTAGATGTGATGCTAGCATCAGGGAGATCATCATACCATTTCCTAGCATTGCCATGAAGAGTGGCAGAGAAAAGTTTCATTGCCAAATCTTCAGCATCATCACTAATAGGGTGGAGTTGAAAGAAAGCCCAAAAATTATCCATGTGATCTTCGGCCCTAACCCCATCATTACCAATGAATCTAGGGAGCCAATTTTCATACCTCGGAGGCATTTGTCGAGGGTAACCCGGTCTTTCATTCATATCCAAGGGTTTAAAATTACTCGGGTCCCATTGACAAGCCATGATTGGCTTTGTTATTAGTGGAGTCGCTAGATAATCCTCCTAGGGATCATCAAAGGGAAAAGAGGGAATCACCCTCAGTGGAGTCGCCAGGTAAGCTTCGTGAAGTAAATGCTTTGGATAAAGACTTACCAAAAAAGTGTCGTTCGAGGAAAATTTACTCGATGTTCCTCCAGAACGACACCAAAAATGTTATCGCACAATCTGTACTTGCCCAAAGACCAAGGCAAGTGAGGCAAGATTGGCGTAACAAGGGGGTGACCTATCACTGTCACCTTAATAGGAAACCCCTTTCTGTTTAGGAGTATGTTAAGATTACCCCAAGGGAGACGTCCCTAGTGACCTAAAGGGCTGATGAACTAAGACAAAGATGCAAGAATACCCCCCTTTCACTGGTCACTCAAATCAAAAAGGTCTTTATGTCTTAAAAGATTAAGCAAATGTAATGATTGAAGTGTACCTACCCAGAACAAGACAACAAGCAAAAATATGGTAGTTTCAAGTACAAAATGATATTAGTGCTTCAAAAAGACAATGAACCTTTGAAATATGTACTGGCTGATATATAATTGCAGCAACATGAAAGTTTACAACAACAATAAGTATTTTATAACAACTGCAAGAAATATGCCTCAAAATTGCTTTAAAAGACAATGAAAAGGTAGCTTTTACTAGGCAAAATGATAATAAATTGTCACAAGCAATTTCTGAAGTGTCTAGCTAGCATTAAAGGTCAGTTTTGCAGAAAATTTGCTGCAGTTAGATGGCTGTAGCAGTCTTTTATAACAACAACAAATAGGTTAGTGATTTAGGCTAAACTAGGGTTAGAGATAATTAGTAAAAGCTTAGGAGAAGAGTGTTTGAKTGTTTAATCAATCCTTCAATAAGAGAGAGGCTAGAACTAGTGCGCATCTCTTGGAGAGGCTTTTTATGGTGTATCTTGGCTATTTTTCAYGGTGGAAGATCTTCAACTAGGGTTTGGMTTGATTTTTCTTGGTGAAAGTAAGTAGAAAATCTGCAATTTGTTCATGTAATAAATGCTTGTGGTAAATTTTACTTATTTCATGTTAAAGATTATGAAATTGCTTGCTTAAACCCTAGGAGAGAAACATAAGTTGCTTCTTTCTCTCTCTAGCTTTTCTACTTGTTTAAATTTCTTAGGTACACCTTGTTTAGAAGTGACTACTAGAGCCCTAAAGTGCTAGCACTCTAGTAGGTTCATTCTAATTGCTTATTGCATAATATATTTTCAATAGTCTAAGGAAGGAAGATTCACTAGGGCCTAAAAGTGCTTAATCTCTAGTGAAATTGTCTTCAAGATTTGGATGTTTGAGGCCTTGAAGTGCCAACACCTCTTGCATCCACCTCTTTTCCTTTGGCAAGTATTATCATTGCTATTTTCTCCAAGTTGTGCTGTTGCTGTTGTTGACTCCATAAGCCCAAAAAGGCACTTGTCCACTTGCTTTAGTGAATGATTGATCAAACAAACGCTCAAACTCTCTTTCTAACTTCTACTAACTCTAAACTATACTAATTCACTAGTTAACTTGCTGCTGTTGCAAATCACTGCTACAATCATACTAATCTATACTAATTTGCTGCATACACCTACATAACTCACATCTAACTCACTCAGAAATTGCCCCTGATAATTGCTAAACAATCTACTTGATAAATGCTAAGTTTTCATAGTATTTTCTTGCAATTTTGAGCATTATATTTTGTGGCTGTTACATAACATTTATCGCTGTTGCAAACTTTCATATTTCTGCAATTTTATATCAGTGAACTTAAATTTCAAAGGTTTATTGTCTTATTGAAGCACTAACATCATTTTGTACTTGAAAACTGCCATATTTCTGCTTTGTTGTCTTGTTCTGGGAAAGTACACTTCATCTTTACTTTTGCTTCATCTCTTAAAGACATAACAAACCTTTGACTTGAGTGACCAGTGAGGGGGGTATTCCTGCATCCTTGTCTTAGTTTCATCAACCCTTTAGGTCACTAGGGACGTCTCCTTTGGGGTAATCTTGATATACTCCTAAACAAAAAAGGGTTTCCTATTAAGGTGACAGTGATAGGTCACCCCCTTGTTACGCCAATCTTGCCTCACTTGCCTTGGGCTTTGGGCAAGTACAGATTGTGCAATAACATGATGCATCAAGAGGAGGAAGAAAAGATCTCACATGCGTAGGAGGAAGATGGATCCACACACTATTTTACAGGGATTAAGAAGGCTACCATTGCATCCATCAGTGGAGTGCCCAGGTTTAATACATTCCGGATAAAGGGGGTTGTGCAAGGACAATGAGCGACAATACTCGTTGATGGAGGAGCTTCTCATAACTTCATTGACATTGCTATGGTAGAGAGGAGACACTTTCCTACAATAGNTGGGGTAATCTTGATATACTCCTAAACAAAAAAGGGTTTCCTATTAAGGTGATAGTGATAGGTCACCCCCTTGTTACGCCAATCTTGCCTCACTTGCCTTGGGCTTTGGGCAAGTACAAATTGTGCAATAACATGATGCATCAAGAGGAGGAAGAAAAGATCTCACATGCGTAGGAGGAAGATGGATCCACACACTATTTTACAGGGATTAAGAAGGCTACCATTGCATCCATCAGTGGAGTGCCCAGGTTTAATACATTCCGGATAAAGGGGGTTGTGCAGGGACAATGAGCGACAATACTCGTTGATGGAGGAGCTTCTCATAACTTCATTGACATTGCTATGGTAGAGAGGAGACACTTTCCTACAATAGACTTTGAGGGATTCTTGGTTGAGGTAGCAGGGGGACGCACTGTGGCCCGTGACAAGTATATTCCATAGATGAGCTTGACCTTGGGTAGGTACACTTTGACACAAGACTTCTATGTAGTTGATATACCAGATACAAACATCATATTGGGAGTGCATTGACTTAGCATCTTGGGGCCAATCACAACCAATTACAAAGCCATGGAGATATCTTTTAACATAGAAGATGGAAAAAGGGTCACATTAAAGGTAATGACAAGAAAAACACCTAGGGTGGTGACAACGAAACGTATGCATGCAATATATAGGCAGGAGGAAGTGGCCTATGCATCAGAGTGTTTTGTTATGGATGTGAGTCATGAGGGATGCAAGCGCTATCCTCCAGATATACCAAACATATTTCACAAGCATGATAAAGTTTTTGGATAGATCACTCCAGGGAAGCCACTAGATAGGGGCTTTGAGCATATCGTAGAACTAGAAGAAGGGGCCAAACCAGTGATCATCACACCATACAGACACCCCAAAAAGTTTAGGGATGAAATAGAATCAAGGAATTGTTGGACATGGGCCACATTAGGCCAAGTTCCAGCTCTTTTGCATCTTCAGCTGTATTGGTCAAGAAGAAAGATGGTACCATGCGCATGTGTATTGACTACAGGGCTCTAAATCAGAAAACCATAAAAAACAAGTATCGCATTCCTCGAATAGATGAGCTATTAGATGAACTGCATGGCGCAGTGTACTTCACCAAAATTGACTTGCATTCTGGATACCGTCAAATCAGAATGAGAGAACATGATGTACACAAGACAACTTTCAGATGCCACTATGGACATTACGAGTTCCTTGTCATGCCTTTTGGGTTGTCCAATGCGCCAACCACCTTTCAATCCTACATGAACCATGTATTCAACAAGCATTTGAGAGAATTCCTACTAGAGTTCTTTGACGACTTGTTAATTTACAGTAGGACATGGGAATATCACCTCAAGCATGTGGAAGAAGTGTTAAGCATCATGGAGAAACAATCATTGTATGCCAAAGAGTCAAAATGTGAAATTGGGATGACTGAGGCCCTTTACTTGGGACACATCATTGGGGCAAAAGGGGTACAAGTTCACTAGGAAAAGATCCAAGCTATAATTGATTGGCCCACACCTAAGACACTTACAAAACTCAAGGGATTTCTTGGTATTTGCAGTTATTATAGGAGGTTTGTTAAGGGCTTCTCTCAGTTATGTGCACCTTTGACTGACATAACCAAAAAGGGTGCATTCAAGTGGAGTGAAGAGGCACAGTTGACCTTTGACAAAATCAAGAAGGTAATGAGCACATGTCCTGTACTATTTTTACCAGACTTCTCTCAACCATTCATTTTGGAGTGTGACGCATCAGGTTTAGGGATTGGAGCTGTACTCATGCAGAATAAGCATCCTATTGCCTATGAGAGCCGAAAACTAAGAGGGCCTGAGTTGCTATACAACATTTATGACAAGGAAATGTTAGCTATAATGCATGCATTGGCCAAATTCAAACAATATCTGGTGCGGGTGAAATTTGTGGTCAGGACAGATCATAACAGTCTCAAGTACTTTCTAGGACATAAGGACCTCAATGAGAGAGAAAAAAAGTGGGTGAGTAAGATCCAGGCTTATAACTTTGACATAGAATATGTCAAAGGAAAAAACAATGTGGTAGCAGATGCCTTGTCTAGAAGACCCTCAACTTATTCCATGTCAGAGATATCAGTTGATTGGAAATCACACCTATTGGTAGAGTATTCAAAAAATAAGTTTGCATGCAAATTAATGGATGGACATGTTCAAGATTGTTAAATTTGGCAGCATCGACAGTCGTTCTCCAATGAGAGGCCATATGGGCCACCCTGAGGCTAGCCAGGGAGATTTGGAGAATCAACCAGTCTTGTGAGGTATTGACAAAAGCCAGGGGGAATGTACAAGCTCTATGAGTCAAACCAAAAGTCAGGATGAACGAGATGCTATATGATCTTGTGAGTCTAGCCAAGGCAAAGGTAGAAGCTTTGTAAGTCTAAGACAAAAGTCAAGATGTAAGTCTAATGCAAAAGTTAGGGGGAACGTACAACCTCTGTGAGCATAGACAGTCTAGTGAAAAAGTCAAGGGGAACGTACAACCTCTGTGAGCATAGACAGACTAGTGCAAAAGTCAGGTGGAACGTACAACCTCTGTGAGCCTAGTCAAGCCTTGTGAGCCATGAGCAAAAGTCAAGGCATCTAGCAAAAGTTAAGTTGAACATAAAATTCCTATGAGCTAGAAACAAACAATCTTCTTGATATTGCGAATGATGTAAATGTATTGATCTTGTGCATTGGCATGTGTAACACTTTGCACCATGAAGAAATTCGAATTTCCATGTATAATAGTCAAGTTGAATGAGTTGTTAAACTCAAGTTGTAAAAGGTCAAGTTGTAAAAGTTGAGTTGCATAAAGTTGCATAAGTTGCATAGTTGCATAAAGTTGCATAAAGTTGCATAGTTGCATGTTGCATGCATGACATGTGCATGCTGAGTTAGTTCACATGCATGCCAAGTCAAGGGTGAGTTGTAACTGAAGTCTCAAGTCTAGTTCTAAATTCGAACTAAGTGAAGTCTCTTGTCCAAGATCTATTTCAAGCTGAAGTCGAGTTATGAAAAAGCATGCAAACAAGTTTCTAATTCGATCCCTCTTCCTCCTCCTCTCCATTCCTTTATAAGCAGAAGTCGACCCCTCATTCTACCCCTCAGGTTATGCAATGTGAGGGAGAAGAAGTAGAAGGCTGTGAGGGATGGTTTACAGAGCTGAGATATATCAGTCTAAGAAGACAGCGTATATATCAGAGTAAGAAGGCTGCATATCTATTTGTTAGAGGGAAACAAAGTACACCTACAGTGCTGGTGTATATCAGCCCAGAAAAGGACAACAAGCTCCTGTATCAGTGCTGGTGCTAGACAATAGAAAAGGACAACAAGAAGCTTGTAACAGTGCTGGTACATTTCAACAGAGAAAGGACAACAAGGTGTTGCTGTACTTACACATCTTACAGTCAGGTCAAACTAGTTTTGGCAAGCTCTTTAAGAGCAGAATTTCATGGTGGATATTTGTAAGTGGTCATGCTTTATTTTTGCAATTAAAGGAGATTGTTTGCTGGGGTTTTTCTCCCTGTATAGGGTTTCCCCAGGGTATATGTGTTGTGAATTTTCATGCTGGTAAATCTATGGTATTGCTGTTCTGTTTTCTGATTCCTATTAAGCTAACTACAATCATAATTTAAAGAACATATCATCAGTTTAAAATCAAGCTCATAATTTAACAAGGATGACAGGTACAGGATTGTAGATGACGTCATCTATTATAAGGGGAGGATATATTTGGTTCCTGAATATTTGTTCAAAAAGAAGGTACTGCAAGCATTTCATAATTCATTATTAGCTGGGCATCAGGACTTCCTTAAGGCATATAGACATATTAGAGAAAGATTCACTTGGAAAGGCCTGAAGGAGGATGTCATGCGCCACATCAGAGAGTGTGTCACATGCCAACAAAACAAAGATGAACACACCCACCCAACATGTTTATTACAACCTCTTCCCATTCCAGAGCACAAATGAGAGAGTGTATCCATGGATTTCATTACAGGTTTGCCAAAGACACAGGGTAAGGATTGCATTTTTGTAGTGGTGGATCGCTTGACCAAGTTTGCTCATTTTTTTTCCATCTCCGTAGATTACAGTGCATCTCAAGTGGCAAATTTATTCTTTAGGGAGGTCTTCAGGTTGCATGGATTGCCCAAGACTATTGTGAGTGATAGGGATAGTAGGTTTATGAGCACATTTTGGCAGGAATTATTCCGTCTAGATGGCACATAATTAACCCCAAACACTAGCTATCATCCACAAACGGATGACCAAACTGAAATAGTCAACAAATGGGTGGAGGGGTATCTTAGGAACTATGTGACAGGTCAATAGAAAGCATGGGTTAAGTGGCTATACTTGGGAGAATATTGTTACAACATAACTCATCACATGTCCATTGGTATGTCTCCCTTCCGGGCCTTATATAGTTATGATCCTCTCACTTTTATAGAGATAGTGTTTGGAGATTGTAGAGCTCCTATAGCTAAGGAACGGATACAGGAAAGCTAAGACATACTGAGAGAGCTCAAAACCAATAGAAACTATATGCAGATAGAAACAGGGTGGAGCACACTTTTGAGGTAGGGGACTTAGTCTATCTAAGGCTCCAACCATACAGGCAGGCAACCATGAAGAAAAATGGCGCTGAGAAACTCAAACCCCGCTTCTATGGTCGATACAGGGTAAGGAGAAAAGTGGGGGCAGTTGCATATGAGTTAGAGCTACCACATGGAAGTAAAATCCATAATGTCTTCCATGTTTCCTACCTAAAAAGGGCATTGGGATAACATATCGTTGCTAATGAGGAATTGCCTGCAGTAGATGATGAAGGTCAAGTGATTTAGGTTGGGGAACAGGGCTATCCGGGAATATTTGATTAAATGGAAAAATTTGCCAATAGAGGATGCTACTTGGGAAAATGAACAGTTGTTGCAGCCTATAGATTTAGAATTGCTTGTGGGCAAGCAATTTCTAGTAGGGGAGACTGTAATGTCCCCTTCCAAGTGACAAGGGTCTTGAGAGACTTAGTAGTCTAGCTGTTCCCTCTAGACTATAGTCTCATGGAAATAAAAGGGAACTAAGAGGCCCAAAAGAAAACACTAAGGTATGAAAGTTATATTATTCAAGTGACTTTAGTAAAAAAAGGAAAATAAAAGATAATTGGCTAAGTGGGCAAAATAAAGTGAATAACTTTAGAAGCCAATTAAAAAATTTAAGTAAAGATTAGAAGATGGGATAAAAGAGAGAGAGGGCACCTCACTCATGCATTCTTGATCATTTTATCTTTTTTGCACTTGTGAGCTTGAGAGCCTGGGCGTTTGAGGGTTTTGTCTCACTAAACCCTAGAGAGCAGCAAGGAGGTGAAAGATTCCTTTGTTCTTGATCCAAGCTTGGTCAAGGTGGTGAAATATCCCACCCTCACCATTCTATTCAATTCAATTTTGTTTCCGTAGTATGTTGTGGAAGCAGGGCGCATCTTTGGGGGTTTTCTACAGAGAGGGCGCACTGTGGAGGAATGAATAGTTCGATTTGGCCAAAGGAAGATAGATCTGAGGCTAGACATACTCCAAGAGGGTTTTCCATCACCCTAACGCCTTTTCTCATCAGTCTTTGGGGATATTTAGCTGCATATTGATTTATTATTGTACTGGGGTGAATTTTTGAAGGAGGGTGCATTGTCACTTGTTGGTTCAGTGAGTTGGAGGGTTAGATCTCCTAGAATAGTTGAGGGATCTCATAATTTGTGTTCTACATTACCCGATCTATAGTTCTATAGTCTTTCTCAAGGGTTTGGAGGTAAGAACCGAGGAGGCTGAATTTCCTAGGGACTCTACAGCCAATTGGTGCGCAACTAAGCCAGATTTGGGTGCCAGTTTGAAGAAGGGAAAGAAATTGATCTTGTCCAGACTTATATGGTGCCATTGGAGATCTAGGAGGACTCACAACTCTCTCTTGTTTGCTCTTGGAGGCATCTTCGACCATAGCTTCTATATTTCTTCTATATTTCCCAGATTTGTATATCTCTTGTATGGAGGACAACTTATCTAATAAATAAAGGTCATATTTGAAGTTTGTGGCTATTCCATTGTGTTATTCTCTTGTATTTTGTTGTTTTCATCTATTGTTGTTCCATATCTATCATCTACATGCTGTAAAAACCTTGAAAGAAACTCCAGTGCAACTCTGGGGAAACAATCTGCAAAAACATTCAACAAACAACTCACACAAACAGATAGTAAACCCTTAAGTTCCTAGCAAACTTGCTTGGGAATTGTTATCACACAAGTTGTAGGTTGGGAAAAACCCGACCCAACCACCAAATGGTGACAACTAGGAGGTCACCTACCCACTGTTACCTTAGGTAGGTGTCCCCGTCACTTTAGAGGTGAGGTAATCACCTCAAGGGGGGAATCTCGGTGACCGTAGGGGGAATGAGATGGAAAAGGATGAAGATGGAGAGGATGTCCCTAGAGGTCGAATCTAAATGGTATGAAGGTCTTGGAAAAGAGTCTTGGGAAGGTCCAAGGGTTGCCAAGTATGTTGAGTAACATGTATATGATGAAGTACTTGCCCGAGACACAAGAAAAACAAGCATATATTGCAATATAACCAATTGGACAAGCAAGTTAAGCTTGTTGCCCCTAATGTTAAGTTTTGAGCTATTATTAGGTTTCTTTTCAATTTACTAGATGAACATAGCATAGGTAGGATCATTGAGAGAAACACAATCACAAGATACACAACATTTATCCTGGGAAACCCTCATGGGAGAGAAAACCCAACAACACTTCCTTAATATAGATAGCCGATACAATGCCAAGACAATAAACCAAAACACTAGAGAATATCCAATAACGAGCAATGCGCCTCTCTCTTCCTTCTTCTCCCAACTGCAACTCTCCAAACTTGCGCACTTGATGAGTGAATGAGTGAGTGAACAAATGAGGCGCTAGCCTCCTTTATTTACATTAGCTGGCAGGCGCTAGAAAGGTGTCTCTTCACTGGGTAGGGCATACTTCTCTTCTTAGTGGTTAAAACCACTTTAATTAGGCCTGGGGGCCGACTTCTTAATTAGCATAATATAGTTAGGGTTTGACCAATCCACAAAAGGGGACTTGGTCATTTACAATGTTTGACATGATCAATCCACAAAAGGGGATTGATCTAATGACTCAATAATAAATATAATACTCTTTGCTGTTACAATATTTCAACACTCCCCCTTAACAAGAAGGGTATTTTACAATATAGCATCATTGGAGAGAGAGAGGGAAGCAACATCAACAATCTCTAGAACACTGACTGGCATATCTATAAATCATCGGAAGTTTTTGTCATCATCAATATCATCATCCACAACAAGGAGCTGGAATGGCATCATCATCATCTGCATCAACATGGATTAGTATAACACTAATACATCATCATCATCAATAACAACACGAGGTTGATACAACATCAACAACAACAACATCACAACACGAAGGTTGGAGCATCATCAACATCAACACTAAGTTGGAAATCTTCAGCATGAAGCTGGCATCACATCAACATCAACACGAAGCTGGAAATCTTCAGCACAAGGTTGGCATCACATCAACATCAACACAAAGTTGGAAATCTTTAGCACAAGGCTGGCATCACATCAACATCAACACGAAGCTGAAAATCTTCAGCACAAGGATGGCATCACATCAACATCAATACGAAGCTGGAAATCGTCAGCACGAAGCTGGCATCACATCAACATTAGCACGAAGCTGGAAATCTCCAGCACAAGGCTGGCATCACATCAACATCAGCACAAAGCTGGAAATCTTCAGCACAAGGCTGGCATCACATCAACATCAACACGAAGCTGGAAATCTTCAGCACAAGGCTGGCATCAACCCTACTCCCCCTTTCGAGGGAGGTCCTTTCGGACTATACCAAGCTTGTCTCGAAAGTGCTCAAACTTTATAGGAGACAGAGGCTTGGTCAACACATTTGCAACCTACTCATTCGTGCCAACATAATGGAGCTTTATAGCTCTTCTTTGCACCATATCATGAATGAAGTGATACTGGATCTCCATGTGCTTCGACTCATCATGGAACACATCATCTTTATACAACTCTGGTTGTCACATATGATCACTGTGGCTTTCATCTCCAGATCAAATAGATCTGTCAACAACATCCGAAGCCATATGGCTTAACAACTGGAGGAACATGTTGCAATATATTCCTCTTCTGCCATGCTGAGAGCAATACTTGATTGCTTCCTACTCTGCCATGAAGTCATCGCTGACCCTAGATTGAAACAACATCTTGAAGTGCTCTTTCTATCAGAAACACTTCCAACTCAATCTGAATCAGTGTATCCATACAATCTGAAGTCATGATCTCTAGTATAATAGAGACCAAATTCCAACATACCCTTAAGGTATCTCATCACATGTTTTGCAGCAACAAGGTGAACATGTCTGGGTTCTACCAAATACTGACTCAAGGCAAAACAGATATCTGGCCTGGTATTCGTCAGATACATCACTGAACCAATAATCTGTCTGTACAGAGTAATTCTGACGAGGTATCTACTAGGAGCTTCAACTTCGTTTCCATGGGTGTGTACATGGATTTACATTCCAACATGTCAAACTTCTTCATTATTTCAACTGCATACTTCCCTTTGTTAAAGAAGATCTTCTCTGGGCTCTACCAAACTTCAAGACCTAAGAAATATGTAATAGGTCTTTCATCAAACTCTGTAGTGAGCTTCTTCTGCAATCTGTGATTAACTTTTCTTCATCTTGTCAAGAATACATCATCTACATATAGTAGCAACATTACTGGCTCATCATTCATAAACTTGAGGTAAAGGTTAGAATTAACTTTACTCTTGGTAAAGCCCAAGCTCGTTAGGAAACTGTCAATTCTGCCATATCAAGCTCTAGGAGCTTGCTTCACCCTGTATAGAGCCTTCTTCAACCTGCAGACCCAAGTCTTTCTGTTTTCAACTTCAAATCAAATTTTCACATTACTTTGTACCAAT